>WBNM01027142.1:26009-55296 GCA_013399055.1 Ramphastos sulfuratus | reverse complement strand
CTGAGGATGAGAAGGCTGTGCCAGGGCAGTGAGCAGTTGACTCCTGTGTGCCAGACTTGCTTTCATCACGCACAGAATTGGACATGAACAAAGCAAATGAATTATTACGTGACTAATCACTACAAAAGTTTCCAAGGGACAATGGAAATTCACCAATAGCTACAACTAATGACAATATGACAAGGTAGCTTGAATAACCATCGGGGTCACTTCATTAACTGTTCATTTTAGCAGTAGGACACTAGGAAAAAGTCTTCACTACAGCAGAGACCAGAAGAGAAACAATTTTTTCCTTTGTAAGTGGCAGCGAAAACAGTGAAACAGGAATCAATGCACAAAAAAAAAAGCAGAGCTCTGTTTAGGGGTGGCCCTCTTTTGTTTAAAAAAGAAATTAAAAAAAGAAAAAAAGCACAAGGAAACTCAGGAGCAGTAAGTTTAGAAGTTTAGGGGTCTGGGAACTAATTAATTGAACAGTAGCACTACACAGCCAACTGGCTTTTGGACAAAATTGTTGTAAGACTGTGTAACCACTAGCACACCAGTAGCACGTGAAATGTTCAAAGACATGTGAATAAGCACCAATGTCAACTGCTGATACAGCATTGATGTCAGGCTCCGGGCAGCTTGCCCAAAACAGTCTGTTGGCTATTGATAAAAGCATTACGTATCTCGAAGTATGAGTTGGGATTAAAACACAAGAAAAGAGGGTTACAGCTAACAAAAGTTAGCCAGAATTCCTCTGCATTCAGAAGTACAGGGCTGAGTACTAACAGGTACTTAACAGTGATCAAGTTCAAGCTGTAATGTTTCAGCACGAACTGGTTTGCATCGGAGATAAAATCTGGCTGCCCAGGGAAGGAGCTGGCCGAACTCCAGGAACAAGTCAAGTCAAGGTCAAAGTGGAATGGAAGTCATTAAAAGGAGACAGAAATTTGGGAAGCTGGGAAACAGAAGTGTCTGTCCTGCAAAATCACCCAGCACTTTAATCAGCTCAAATGATCTCCCTGCAACAAGAAAAAAAAAGAGCTGTTCAAAGTTTACCTCAAAGAAGACTCTTCCCCCTGTAGATATAAAACCTGGAGAGACAGCTGCTAGGAGTTTCAGAATGGAGTCTGAACATGAGTGGCAATCCTGAGGTGTGAGTTTGTACCTACCTTCTCAGAGGCCTATCTGCAAAGACAACTTTGCAACACTGCAATGGGAGCATGACCTCTGTGGGCTGCACATGATCTAACTGACATGTAAAATTTCTGGGACGTCTGAGATGGGCTTGGTTGTAGCAAACTATTTTTGATGTTTAAAGCATTTGCAGCTGTGCTGGTTTGAGGCTAATTGGAATATTTTAATAGAGAAATTTATATTACAGGCTGAGAAAAGGAAACAATGGTGATGTCTACTTCACTCATAGGCTTGCTGAGATGGATAAGAGTAAGAACTCAAAACACAGATAACAGTCTCTGGGGCACAGCGTCTCAGGCTGTCTAGCAGCTTCTGGCTTTTCTCCTCTCTGCTGAGTAACCTCACTAACCACTTTCCTTCTAACCATCCTGGTCGATCCTCCAAACTCACCTTGCAGGTAAGGCAAACCCTGGGGTAAGGTATAGGGGTGGGGAGAAGGTGGAAGGGTGGTTGGGAGCCCCTCCTGGGGTCTCTGATTTCTGGGAGGGGAGTTGTGTTTCTGTATTCCCTTTAACTTGTATATTTCTGTAACTATTCCTGTCTATTGTGTATATCTCTGCTTGTACATTGTGCTAAGCTGTAAACAGAGCTTCAGTCTTTCTAGCTGGCTGAGTCTAGTCTGGGTGATTTTGCAAAGTGTGGGGGGCAGGTAACTCCCAAACCATCACAGCAGCACACTCAGACACAAATTCTGAATTCTTTAAGTTTTATTGCCAGGTTCAGGTAAGGTCATAGCTGGCTTCTTAGTAAGAGCTGAACAGACATTATCCCCTGCCTCTATCAGCTAGTAAGCTTAAATAGTTTCTCAGTTGCCAGCCTTGCCTGAGATTAGTGGAAGGAGCAGTATCACAGGATGCTTTGACCTTTCGGGGCAAGGCATGCCATGCACTTGAGAGGCAGCAGAGTGACAACAGCAACAGGGCTACACTACAGCGGTGTATCCTGCAACCACATGGCAGTAGATCCTACAAAGAAAGTCTGGCAGCTCTTCAGTCAGAAAGTGCTGAGTTATCAGAACAGGCTGCTTTCGGGGACAGAGAAAGCCCTAACTTCATCTGTTTCACAAGGAATCCTGGGCTCTGAACCAAGGAAATAAAACAGTTCTGGTTCTCGTCCATGGATTGATCACTGCCACCTATATAGTGGCTGATACCTGGCCTTTTGGATAGCCCTGATGTTCCTCCTCTGAGCAGGCAGCATTATGGTGGCCACAGCTGATGTCCTGCACAGGATGCTGTGACCCTTTCGGAAGGGCATCGGATACACAATTACAAAGCAATGCTATGCTTACATACCGAGTGCATAATTCCAGCACTGGTGATGTAAAGAAATGGAGTTAGCATTGCACACAACTGCATAATAATAGCAAACCACCCCTGGAACTTAAAAATGTGCCCATTTTAAAGAGAAAAAACCCAGCTATTTAAACCCACTCTGCCCCTTTCTGTTCCTCCACGGAGAAGTTATCTAAGGTTCTTTCACCCATTTAAGGAGGCTTAAGCCAGGCACCGCTGTCATGTTCCCAGGCAGTACATGTGGCTGTACAGCTGCGAACCGAGGGACAAAATCCACGTTGTTATAGGTGACGATGAGTAGAAACCCTGAGGGGCGAGTGACCCGTTCATTAATCCAGGAGTAACAAAACAACTGCCATGCCCGTTCCAGTCTCCTGGAGCAGGACTGCTAATGAAAAATACCACCCTGCCCAGCCGGGGACAGAAGTCTTCCAAGGCCAGCGGTGGAGGAACACTTCTGACTAGAAGGACAGGGCGATCAATTTTTTTCCCTCGGTGCGTTACAGGCCGGCTTGAACCAAACCCCCCCTCGCAGCCGCGGCTCCTTTAAATCCACACTCAGTAGCCCTCACCGGCTCGCTCTCCCTACGAGCCCGCCCTCGCCCTCTCCCTTCCTACCCGCCCCGCCTGACCCCGCCCCGCCCTCCCCAACTGTTGCCGCGGGGAGCTGGCCAAGCCTTTATAGCCGGTTGGACGGCGCCGGTGTCGCGAGTAGGTCGACGGTGACGGCCAGCGTGGGAGGACATAGGCGTCGTGGAGCTGGTGAGTGCCGGGGCGGGGACACCTCTCAAGCTGTGAGGCGGTAGTGGGGAGCCGCCGCGGCAAGTGTTTTCTTTGTGGACTTGAGCGAGTGCTCCTCTGAAGGAGGCCGGTGTACGCCTTAACAGGGGTAGCTGTGCCTTTGCTCCAGCCGCTTGCCTAACGAGCAGCAAAGCTGCTTCTGATTTTTGCAAAATGCGTGTGTATGAATTGCTGCATTCGTATAACGNCTCCCTGGAGGTGTTCAAGGCCAGGTTGGAGGAGGCCTTGAGTGAGCTGTACTAGTGGGAGGTGTCCCTGCCTATGGCAGGGGGTTGGAACTAGATGATCCTTGAGGTCCCTTCCAACCTTACCATTCTATTATTCTATGATCTTTGGGGTAGTATCACCTTTGTCATCTTACTAATGGTCAAGGGATGTCAGTAAGATTTCTTTCCAATAAATTTTGACACCTCAATTTAGTCTGTAATGAGAACTGGACTCTAGTTTTAGGTGGTCTGCCAATTAAATTACCAGTGGAATTCTTGTAAGGTGATCGTTTAGTATTACCATCAGTGTAGGGAAGAATTTCTGAGCAGGAAGCAATACAAGACTTCACTGAGGTGAAAGGACAAAGTTGCTGCCTGGTGTGTTTTTTGCATTTTTTTGTTTGTCTGTTTTCCCATTGGAGATAAGCTCTGCTGCTTTAATTTCTTCTTAATAAGTGTGGAAATCTAGGAGGCGTGCAGGGTAAAAAGTGGAAGGACTTGGTTATTTTGGCCTAAACAGCAGGAAAAGAGATTATTGACTATTTCAAGGATAGAAATCCTGTTAGTGCTGTGTAAGGCCTTCACTTTAGGATGTGTCAAAAGAACAGTGTGCTTTAAAATTCCTGCATTAGGGTATTCTACACACAATCAAAACTTCAGCTAGTATCAGTAAATGTGTACAAGCCAAAAACGTCCTTTAGTTACGCTTGCATCCTTCTGTGTTGGAGTCCCACAATGACACAGGAAAACTGAGTAGCCCTTAGAGTGAAATGCAAAACGGAAGTACAAATGCATTTTATCAGTGCAATGGTATCTCTGAGAGCTGAAAACGTTTAAGTGTGTTAAGGGGGGGAAAAAAAGTTAGCTACTTGCAGTTTGGACGAGTTTCTCAAAAGCAGAGATCGTGTGTTATGACTCCTAGAGGGGAAATGTGATGTTGTCTATGTTAATTAAATGACCTGCCGTTAACCGTGGCAGGAAAGAAATATGAGGAACTTGGAGCTGAAAGTGGGTTCTTTCTCATCATACTCACCTGGCTCTGCTGCTTTCATACTGAAAAGCTGGCATAGTCTGTCTGTGGTTCCTGATTTCTCTGCTGCTGTATTTGACAATACACTGGGTGCTCTTCCTTGCCTTTTCTTTGTGGGGTGGGTCGTGTGGGGTTTTTCAGTTCCCTTGTTTGTTTGTTTTGTTGGTTGTAAAGAGTAAGGTGGATTTCCGTGTTGAGTATTTGAAATTGTGAGCTTCTATGGGGTTTTATTTTATTGAGTGTCAGAAGACTGAAGACCCAGGTAACTCCTTGTGAAGTAAAGTTAGCAAAAGGAAAAAAGTAGGGCTGCAGTAATGATTTCTGCATGTTCAGTGTCTGCAGCCTCTGTTAACTTCATTTGGACAATGGATTATTGGTACTTCTGGAGGAATTGAACAGAGAAGGTTTATCTTTAGAAAAGATGATGCTAAGTAACTAGGATATAAGCAGTATTTTCCAGCTGAGCAACATCACAGAATCACAGAATGTCAGGGGCTGGGGATGATCAACAGATCAAGTCCAATTCTCCTGCCAGAGCAGGATCACCTCTACCAGATCACACAGGAATTCATCCAGGTGGGTGAATGAACCAAGTAACAGGGAACAGAAGTGTTGAAGGAAATAGTTTGAAGTACAATAATTCCATGAAACTAGTTTAGAAAAAGATAACTGTAGAATCCAGTGTTTAGGAGGGTATTGTAGAAAATGAGGAATGAAAAGAATTTACTTTATGAGGAAGTGGAAAGATAAGCTGTGGATTGTTTTTTTTGTGGGGGATGGACAACCTTGCATGGGCTGGAGAAGTCTGGTTTTGCAGTTTGTATCTCTTCTAAGATAACTGGATTACTTCAGCAATTTGCAGAGTTTATACCATGG
This sequence comes from Ramphastos sulfuratus, assembly GCA_013399055.1. Taxonomy (NCBI): domain Eukaryota; kingdom Metazoa; phylum Chordata; class Aves; order Piciformes; family Ramphastidae; genus Ramphastos; species Ramphastos sulfuratus. The sequence continues at coordinate 49,909 of WBNM01027142.1, read as the reverse complement.
TTAATTATGAGTTGTGGATACCTTTTGTCAAATTGACTCAATTGACTTAAGTTTGAGCAGCCTCATTTTACTGTAAAAGACCTTAATGTACCAATCACACTATTTTTGTGTGATGTTCACAAGAACGAGTGTTGTGAACACAGGTAGCAGCAACAGGCCTTAATAGAGGCAAAATGTTTTATGTGTCTCTTCTGTAAAAGTATACCAGCTCACGTTCATGCTGATACCAGGAAACAGAAAGGACAGAAGTTTGGTAATGACTGTCTTAAAGTTCCATTTGATTGCAGGATATAGTCACACATGCAGTTTGGTAAGAGTCATTGGAGGTTGTTTACTCTTCAGATCATGCCTGGGAGACAAATTATTTTTACCTTTCACAGTGAGGACAGTGGTGGCCCAAATAGAGACATTGAGTTGAACCCAGCTGCCTTTGTGCAGTATTACTGACTTTATTCTGACTGTCAAAAGTATTAAATGTTCTTGCCTATAGTATGTTTGGAAGATCCATCTCAAATGGACAAGACACAAAATTTTATTAAATGCTACCATATATTTATACAATATGTACTTACAGAAACATTAAAGCATTGTCTTATTTTACAGAAAGAAGAATCAATCATGTCAGCACTAAACTGGAAACCCTTTATTTATGGAGGTTTAGCATCAATCACTGCAGAATGTGGTAAGCTTTTGCTTCAAGTGTTTACATGATTTCCTTGACTCAGATAATCCCTTTTAAAACAAGCTTGATTCCATGCTATCAGTGACAACAGTATATGGTTGTCTACAGCACAGGAGTTTTTCTTTAATGTTGATTGAAGAGATTTTCAGAACAATGTCATAATGCTGCTGTCCATAAACTCCTGTCCAATGCATCTTCTTTATGATGCAAACTTTGCCTTTGGATTGTGTTTAGTTTGATCTGTTCCTGGACAGTGGTCATGAGTAATAAAACACTTCTGTTTTGTGAGAGTAGGTAAGCTAAGCTCTTGTAAATTTTTTTTTGTCTTAGATTTTCTGAGCATGTTGCAATTGAAATTTTTGTGTCTGATCAGATTTGAACACTTCAGTTAGTGTGCAATAAAGAAAAATTGCTATAATGAGACAGTGCATGGGATGTTTTGGTGTCTGTTGTAAAGCTAAACTTAAAATAGTAAATTCCTTTTAAAGTCTTGAAATGCATATGCATGAAAATAAAAGGAAATAAATTTTTTTATAGTGGCAGAATGTAGACTGACATGTGATGGATTTGCATGCAGAGTCTGGCTAATAAAACAGATGTAGTATGAACTTAAAACTATTTTAATTTCGTTTTCTACTTTCTCCTGTTCAAACCTGAGTTTGAAACATCTCTTATTTGACTTGTCCAAGCTTGGCAAATAATATCAAAAGCTTTGTAAGGAAGACAAGCAATTTGTAAAAGCCTTGCTTTGCTGGTAAACAACATTAGAGTAGGTGTAGTTAACTCTGACTCCTAATACTATTTAGATGACTGCTGAAGGCTGAGGTGGTCAATTTCCTAAATGTAAGCTCTGGAGGAATATGCTCTCAAAACACTGTCACAAATGCCCCTTATGAACTCAACATAGCATTAGGCTACAGGAAAGCAGTAACAGAAATGGGTACTGCTGATATTTTTTTATTGCTTAGACTAGAATTCATATAGATTGTTCTATAGAATTTTTTTCCTTCAATGAAATGCTCTTCAAAGATTTTGGTAGAATACACATGCCAGCTCTGTATTTTGGTGTGATTGCAGAGACCTGTACAGTGTGGCTGTTTACAACCAGGTAATACCATGTTGCCTGAAAATGCAGGGAATGAAAAATGTAAGCATAGAAAGTAGATAGTGCATCTGACAAGCTTTTAGAAGAAACAAAGTGATTTGTTTAGAACAAACTCTTGGTGAGAGACCATTTTTTTTCCTTGACAGTATTTGAATATATTTTAGTATATAATAAAGGCTGCTGTTTCTTATATTGTGTTGTTTGTTGTCTTTTGTTAGGGAAGTATTTGATTCATTTCCTGGTTTTTCTTTAAGGTACTTTCCCCATTGATCTGACCAAAACACGTCTGCAGGTTCAAGGCCAAGTTAATGATGCCAAATATAAAGAGATCCGCTACCGTGGAATGGTGCATGCACTAGTCAGAATATGCAGAGAAGAAGGATTGAAAGCCTTATACTCTGGGTAAAACTAATTGACTTGCAGTCATGATTTGTGAAGAGTATCTTGACAAACCCATAGTGTATGAATTCTTGGGTTTCAGATTTACAGGGTTAGCATCAGTTAATCTGGAAGTTGAAAGCCCAAGCTTAAGATTGCTTCAGTCTTTGCAGTCTGCAATAGCATTTAATGTTTAAACCTCTCCAACAAAACAACAGGAAAAAACCCCACCTACTTGGAAAATAAAATAGCTATGCTAAGAGATGTTCTATGTAATGCTGCTGTTGCTGTTTCATCTGTCAGAACAGAGATTGAATTAACCTTTAGGTATAAACAGGCATAACTTTCTTTGGAAACATAGAATCATAGAATGGTAAGGCTGGAAGGGACCTCAAGGATCATCTAGCTCCAACCCCCTGCCATAGGCAGGGACACCTTCCACTAGTACAGGTCACTTGAACCTAGCCTTGAACACCTCCAGGGAGGGAGCAGCCACAACCTCCCTGGCCAACCTGTTCCAGCACCTCACCACCCTCACTGGAAAGAACTTCCTCCTAACATCCAGTCTAAATCTCCCCTCTGCCAGTTCAAACCCATTGCCCCTTGTCCTGTCATTGCAAGACCATGTCAATAGTCCTTCCCCAGCCTTCCTGTAGGCCACCTTCAGATACTGGAAGGCTACTCAAAGGTCTTCTGGAAGCCTTCTCTTCTCCAGGCTGCAGAGCCCCAACTCTTGTAGCCTGTCCTCATAGCAGAGCTGCTCCAGCCCTCTGATCATCTTTGTGGCAAGATGGTTGGGAAAAGATGCAATCTGTGGATTTTTTTCAAACAAGTTTCCACTTATTTTAGAGATCAGAAGCTGAGGCATGCTCTAATAGTTATCCTTGCACAGTTCATTCATGTTCTTGCAGGTGCTGTTTAAAAACAAACACGAACAAAATGAAATAAAACCAAACCCAAACAAAACCCCCACCCCCAACACACCCCAAACAACAACAGAAACCGACAAACTCTGGTGTGGGTGTTTTTGTCTGCAGTGAGCTGAAATAGTTGATTTTTAAATGAACAAACCTTTCTCTGGTAGATATCTTGTGTCTGGCCTCTCCTGCTCTAAAGTATTTGCTGATCAGTCCTTTGATTTTTGAGCATAAATATTATTACTGCCTATTTTTACAGGATTGCACCTGCAATGCTACGTCAAGCTTCCTATGGAACTATAAAAATAGGCACTTACCAGAGCTTAAAAAGAATGTTTGTTGAGCATCCAGAAGGTGAGTGGGTTTCTTTCTTTTGGTTTAATTGTTTTGTTTGAAGTTGGTTGTTTCTATTTGGTACCTTACTGTAGTGGTTTTAAGATGTCTGTTGAGAAGGCATTCCCTGTACCAATTACAGCAAAGTGAGTCAGCAAGGAAAACTTATCAGAGAGGTTTTTAAGGCTTTTGTAATGAGGACTCTCTCTGGTTAAAGGAGGGGAAGCATCATCCTGCTGTTACACATCTTAAGCTTTGTAAATCTGCAGCTAAACTTTCTCTTTTATGGAGTAGATGAAACTGATGATAGATGTTCTCTGTTTTTATGGAACAGATGAAACTCTGATGATAAATGTTCTCTGTGGCATTCTTTCGGGAGTAATTTCTTCATCTATTGCCAACCCTACAGATGTCTTAAAGGTAATTGTGTTACATAGCTAGTCCCTAGTTTTTGTCCTTGATTAAATGGAGAATCTCCTGAGGAATGTAGGATCTGCTGGATTGTTATCTTACTTATTCTCATCTCAGCTTTTAAAACTCAGTAACAGCTTAATCTTGGAACCTCCTTCGGTTCCATGCTAGTTATTTGGAAATACCAGGAAAGTGATGGCTGGGAGGGTAGTTGGATCCATATAGCTCTTCCTGGGGATGAGGAAAGAATAATTTGACTAACTTTGATGCTATAGCATTTGTGTGGGAGCCACATGGTATATTTCACCTGTACTTTTTGATAACACTTATGTGTTAGGATGCTTCTGGAGCTAAAAATAGGTGAAGATCAATTCAGAGGCAAGAGTTTCAGTGCCACTTCTATACTATAGAGAAGCTTTGCAATCCAGTGTTTAATAGTAGTGTTCCAGCATCAGTCTTAAAGTGAATTAGTGACCTGATCACCTCTCTAAATCTGTTAGCTTAATTATAGTCAGAGATCTCTTTTCAAGTTACTTCACTGTTGATAGTATTTAAATTACAGAACTGTAGCATGTGATTTACATGGCTGCCTTTTAATGAAAAAATCAAGAAAACTTTCTGTTCTTCTAAAACTACTAAAACTTAATCCTTTATGGTATGGTTGTGCAGAGGCACTTCAAACAAACTTCTATTTCAAGTGTGGCTTCCATTAGTTTTTTCCCAAAGTTATGTCACCAAACTTATATTTGATAGTTACCATGGCAAGTTCCCAAGGACATTCTGAGAAATCCACAGGGTCAAAGACCATGGATCTCACTAGCTGAAACCTTAGTCTTTTTAATGCTTTATTTTAACATGTTCCTGTGAACACTGTAAAGGACATCCTGCAGAAGCCATCTGCCAGTCTAATCTACGTGGAGTGGTGTACAAGTACAGAAATAGAAGTGACTTAATGCAGTTAATAACTGCACCACATACTTGTTCAAAATTAGCAGCTGCATTTGGGTAGTCAAGGCACTTGAAAAGATTGCCTTATGGTTATGACAACATCAGCTCCTAATCTGTATTCAAAGGCAAGTTGACTTTAACACTTACTGTATCTTCATGTTAATAGAACTCTATTAGGCTGCTATTGGTTGTATGCTTTAAAAGTATTTACTGTCCAATTTTATCTTCAAATTAATCTCAGATCAGAATGCAAGCCCAAGGTAGTGTGATTCAAGGAGGAATGATGGGCAACTTCATACAGATCTACCAAAAGGAAGGCACAAAAGGATTATGGAAGGCAAGTTTTTTTTTTTGTCCTATATCCTACACTTGTGTTGTGATATTAATAATTGGCTATGAATTATTATTAATTTCTGCATGAACATTTTTATTATTAATATTCAAAAAATTGGGAAAATTCCCCGAGATACTTTTGATTTTTGGGAAAATTCCCTGAGATTGTTTAGATTTTTGGTTGACAGGAAATAGTTGCACAAAGGATATTTATGAACACAGAATTAAACAGTTTAAACAATCAGAACTTGGAAAATAGGAATGTGAAAACAGGAAAAATTCTAACTGTGCTACAGAGGCTTAGTATCAACTCTAGTAAATGTACTCACAACACCTTGGTCCCTGAGTAACTTTCCCGTACAAGAACTCTTCCAAAACTCACCATAATGATCCTGTGCTAAAATAGAAAATATTCCAGGTAGAGGGGAAGGAGAGAAGAGCTGAGTTGCTGCCAAGCCCACAGTGTGGCTGCAATGATTCCCAGTTAATGAGCTGCTAATGGGGCACTGCTCCCTGTGGAGGTCAAGGTGATGCAGCAAAAGGCAGTCAGGAAAAGGTTCGGCTTCTAAATCAGCCCCCATTAAATAGACCATTTTGAAAACGAAACTGCCCAATAGGCATTAGCATCATTGTTCTGCCCAATGAATTCAAAGCTTAGTGCCTCACACATTGAGGGGCTGCATCAGACACCTGACACGTGGTGCTAAGCTCCTAGCCTCAAGGCTTTGTTTTGCTCAATCTACTACAACTCCCGGACCCCCAACAGGAGCAAGGGTTAAACTGGCCTGGCAGGATTTATGCCCTACCAGGACAACTTGAAGTACACCTTCTTGCTCAAGAACTACATTTCATGTAGTTCTACAATATTCTCAGACAAAATATGGAGAAGTCAGTAGCTAATGTGTATATAGTTTGTCATGACTGCTTCACTGCTGACATCTTGGTGTGTTCTGACAAAGGGTTACTGCCAGCCTTGTGTTCAAGGATTAGCCACTTACTAAAAAAGGGGAGACAAACAGATGCTTAAATTAGGGTGGTTGGCTGTAAGACTAGTTCAACATCCCTTTGCAAGACACCTCTCAAAGTATATGCTCTGCTCTATTTGCATTGTGTACTAAAGACTACTTGGAAGTAAATCTACTAATGAGCATCACCTGTAGCTGAGGAGTTCTTGTACTCAATCTTGTAGGTTCTCTCTTAAGCCAGTTGTTCAGTGGCTGTGGCAGCTGAAGACCAAGAGTGAGCATTTGTTCTATAACAGCTGCAAAATAGATTTTCTTTTTTTCCTATTGGCATGCTTTTCTGTGCAAAACATACTGAATTCAGTTTTTCTTTTCATCAATCTTAATCTGTCAGTTTTTGAGTTAGCTCCTGTATCACCTGCTTGTAGAAGTCTTAGCTGATTGATGTTGTAAGAGGTCAAATGTTAGGCAGAGAGAGTAGCATAAATAAACTGAAATTACTGTTTAGCATGGAAAAATATCTGTTAATTTCAATTTGTATTTTTGGAGCATTTATGGCTTACAAGAAAGCTGGGGAGGGACTTTATACAAGGAGTTGTAAGAACATGAGGGGGAATGACTTTAAGCTGGAAGAGGGCAGATTTAGACTGGATATTAGGAAAAAATTCTTCACAGTGAGGGTGGTGGGACACTGGAACAGATTGCCCAGGGAAGTCATAGATGCCCTCTCCCTGGAAGGGTTCAAGGTCAGATGGAATGGGACCTTAAGGTCTAGTGGAAGGTGTCCCTGCCCATGACAGTGGGGGTAGAACTAGATGATCTTTAAACCAGTTGATGGTGATTAACCTTATTTGAGTTCATGATGTTCTTAAAATGTTCATGATGTGTTGCTTTGTTATTTCAAAAGTTAGGCTTTCCTGATGGTGCCTGAAAGCTAAATTCAAATTTCAGCTATATTGTTGTGGTTTTTTTGACAGGGAGTATCATTGACAGCACAGAGAGCTGCTATTGTTGTTGGAGTGGAACTGCCAGTGTATGACATTACTAAGAAGCACATAATTATGTCTGGATTTATGGGAGATACAGTATATACCCACTTCCTGTGAGTTTCTAAAACTGGTTGCATAACTCATCATTAGTAAGTTCTCATGGAGAAGGAATCTTGAGTTTTCCATCATCAATCTAGATGTAAATATACTTCTGATGTGTCTGTACTTTTGCATCACAAATGATAGCACACAGCGTGGAAGCTAATTTTAGTTAGGATTTGCATTTAACTTTCTCTTGAATACAGAGTTTTTTGTGATCATCTGAATCACTCAGCTTTGCAAATTGAGGTTAGAGGAAAGTTTCAATCAAATATTTGCTATTCTCAGAGGTCCAAATATCTACTCAAGTATACAGAAACTGTATAAGGACTGTGTATCAAGTCTCCAGAGTGATGCTTTATAATGAATCAAAAATAGTTTCACATATATTAGCTGATGTAGTTTTTGTTTACTACAAGCATTAAGCACTCATTACTACATGCTACTGGGAAGGGGGAGTTCTTACATATATTTAAATATGAATGGTCAAATTTCATTAAACATTTCTTTCTCTAGCTCAAGTTTTACTTGTGGGTTAGCTGGAGCCCTTGCATCCAACCCAATTGATGTCGTGAGAACACGCATGATGAATCAGAGAAGCCAACAACATGGAGGACACTCAAACTACAAGGGTACCTTGGACTGCATGTTACAAGTAAGCAGTTTGTGTGTCAGTATAAGTCAAGCAATGATTTTGGTGCAGAACTTGAAGTTGTTTTAATGTTCTTTAGAGAGGAATTCCTTATTTTGGCTTGTTTTCTTCAATCCCTAAACTGGATATGAGGTGGGAGCATGATGGCATTTTACATAGAGAATAGCAGATAGGAAGCTTTTAGTGTCCAAACTGACTGAACAATCCAGTCTATCAGTCCAAGTCATAAAGTTCAGAGCTAATTTGTGAAGTCAAAGCAAACTGAAACATTTCAAGGGATGCCTAACATGAGCTGTAGGTTTGCACAAAACTCTCTGCAAGGTTTTTTGGAGGGAAAAAAGATCCATGAATGCAATTCAGACAAATCTGAGTTGGGTATGAAGTAACACAGCTTGCATCTTTACCTACTAGGTAATGCTGCAGCCATTACTAATCTTGGTTTTATCTAGTGAAATACTTCCTTGTTCTATCATATACTACATGTAAATCAAGGTTACAGCACTAAGCAATCTCCTTCAGTGGTATAGAACATTAGCTGAGATGCTGTTTGATTTCTCACTAAGAGTTGTGTGTTCTTGCTATGCGTTTGTTTTTTTGTTTGTGGTGTTTTCCCAGACATGGAAGAACGAAGGCTTCTTTGCTCTTTATAAAGGATTTTGGCCAAACTGGTTAAGGCTTGGCCCTTGGAATATCATTGTATCCTTTTCAAAGGTTTGCAGAGCTACTAAGCTAGCCATACAACAGCAAACAGACTGTTTCATGGAGTGCCCAGTCTAGAAAGTGTCATTTCAGCACAAGCATTCCCTTTTTTATGAATGGAACACTGTGTAGTTGACAGTTTTCTTACTTAGCTGCTGCTGGTTGAATTTCTGGTGCTCTCAGGGAATGTTAGAATGTGATCTTGATCTCACTTCCCTCCAATTTAATAATTGTCCATTTCCTTGGTTTAGTCTAGTTTGAGATAAAATTGACCAGATGACCTAGGAATAGGGGTTATGTCTAAAACTGGGGAGAATGTTGGCAGTAAGCAATGAATAATTTTTGTATTTATCTTGGTCTCACACAATTTTGTTTGTTTCAAGAGCCAGCTGACTGGAACCCTGGGGAGTGGCTTGGTAGTAACCTGGGTTTTATTTTTATCATGAGCAAATCTACTTCAGCTTATCAAAGCTAAGAGAATAAAGTCTAAGGGCTTTTGTAATGTTTTCTTGCCTCCTCAGTCCTGTATTTAAGATTCTGAGGAGCAGGGATGGGAAAGCAGTTTGCTTCAAGCTTTTAATGTATGGGAATGCCCTTTTGTTCTGCATAATAAAAATGGTCAACCAGCACTGTTACAAGAAGAGCACCAAAAGAAGAGCCAAGTTTCACATAAATGTTGCTATTCTACCATTTTCTGCTACATGAACAGGAAATAGTTTTCCTTAATCAGCCCTTCCAGTTCTTTCTGACATATGAACAGCTGAAGAAATTAGACTTGTGACAGGCTGAACTCTATGCTGAATTCTACTAATGTCCTGTTTGAGTTTAGAGCAACTTCTAAGTTATCCTGAGTATCTGCTCTTTATTGCCTGAGATACTGGTTAAAGGAAGAGGTCATTACAAGGCTGCTGCAAACGAGAACAACCTGGAAGTGACTTCAAGGCTAACTGGCTTCTGTGGCAGTGGCTTGCTGGTGTGATTCAGTGAATAATATGCACTATTTTCTAGACTGAACCAAACATTGGTGGAATACCTTCTGTCAACTTCTGAAGTGCTGTTGAATGTGAAGATTTGTAATGCAATGTTGTTGAGACTCAGATGCACAGTGTTTATAGGTGTAAGAAACAACAATCTTTCTCTAAAGGAAGATAGGTAGTACCAAGGAGCTGGGCTTCTCTTGTTCTTAGAAGTGTACACAATTTGCCTGTAATAGCTTACAGTTCCTAATTAGCTGGAAGTTATCACAAGACATCTTTGCAAGCTTTCAATTCAACAAAATATCTTCTGCAATACAAAATGTGCTTCTGGTTTTAGAGCTTTCCGGTGTTCCTAAGGCCTTAGATGCCTGCATGCGTGACTTGCTGGGAGTTTATCCAGCTTCATTTGAAAGTGTGGTTGCTACAGTTGTCAGTTTTGCATATCTTCAGGAAAGGTGGGGTTGTCCCCCCCACACACCCTGACTTACCATTCAGCGTAAGTGATTCTTCAACATATCCATGTGTACAAACAAGCCCGTGCTCATCTGCCTATCTTGCAGAGAAACTTTACATTCTTCTTCCGTTGTTGGGAAGAGCTACTTGTAATGGCTACTGGCTGTTACGTACAGGATGCCAAGTTTTAGACTGAGTAGTTCAGGCTGTCTTGTAGGTGCCTATGTGAATATGAACCAAACCCTTCCACAGGTAAGTCTACTATAAGACTGCTTTTCTTGTTTTAAAACACATGCAAACCAAAAACTACTGAGTACTTCCACACAGCAAACAGGCCCGGATCGTGGTTACACACAAGTAAGCACAACTACAAATGCATAAACATTACCTTTTTTGGCTTAAATGTGTATCAAACCCTCAAAGCCACTAAGTTATGCCAAAGTTCTTACAAATGCTGCTGTTGAAATCCAGGAAAGGAACCCTGAGAGATGCAAGCCATACAGTGATCCTTCTGTGTTCACAGAGGGTGGCAAAGCAGGATACGTAACTTTGCATTTTTTTGTGGCATTGTGTTAATCTCTCTAAACAATTTTTTGTGGTAGTCATTCATTCCACTTTAATTTTGAAATTGCAACAAAATTTCTGTAGTCACTTAATTACTAACTTTGAATTCACAAATGGATTGTTAAATGCACAAGGCACTTTCTTTCCTAAGGAACAATGTTTTTTTATATATATATATGGATATGCTTACATGCAGTGTTTTTCCTTACAGCTGTTTCTATGCTTTGATAGAAATATTTGTAAATATTTTTTGTACACTATGTAAATAAAGTGTATGCTTGAAATATTTAAGCTTAATAAAAGTTTAAAAAAAAATGTGTAATGCCTCCGAACTGCTTTTGGTTTCCAGGTTTCAGGTGGGAGGTGAGTGGGCTTTCAAATATTTCAAGGAAAGGAAAAGGAAGGCAAAGGAAAGCTGGCATTGAACTGCTTGTTTAGCCAAGGTGGGCTAAAGTTACTGTAGTTAAAAGTTACTGGCTGAATAACATGCCTTAGCCATTTTTTCATTATCTTTGACATATCTTAAAACTATGAGACCATTTCCCACTATCATGAAACCTGGTCTGGAATGGATTGATCAGTTTTTGCTTTCTTCTCTCAGGCAACCAGCACCAGAACAAGAGGACACAGTCTCAAGCTGTGCCAGGGGAAGTTTAGGCTTGAGGTGAGGAGAAAGTTCTTCACTGAGAGAGTCATTCACTACTGGAATGGGCTGCCCAGGGAGGTGGTGGAGTCACTGTCCCTGGAGGTGTTCAAGGCATGTTCGGCCGTGGCACTTGGTGCCATGGTCTAGTCTGGAGGGCTGTGGTAATGGGTTGGACTTCATGATCTTTGAGGTCTCGTCCAACCTTGCTATACTGTGATACTGTTTTGATCAGTGAAATGTTGATGACACTTGTAATCAGTGTGGATTTCTGGAGTTCATATGTGGTGCCACAATGCTGACAGATGCAGCTCTGGGAGTTGAAGAATCTGCCAATTTGGAGTAGGAGGAATGTGCTGTACCACAGAGACTCATGGACAAGATGGACTGAGAAATCAACTGCAAAATAAAAAGGACATCAAAACAGTGAAATGGAAGTTTGGGATCTTGGCTGCAGTGAATACTTCAAGCTATTTTCAAGCTTCTTCATTCAGATGTCTTACATAATATTTAGGTCAATGTATAATGATAAGGGTTAAGTGTGCAAAGCCTAAGAGTTGTGTATAAAGCCTAACAGCAAAACAAAGGTAAGGAAGAGTATTTTCAAAATCAAGAATATTCTGTAGCAAGCTCTGACCTATGGTGGCAAATGCAGCTCTGCTTAGGGAGTGATGCTGCAGAAAAATGAAAACCAGCTCAGAAATGAGGAAATGGACAGCACACAATAGTTTTACATCACTACCTAAAATCAAGGGCTATGTCTTTTTGCTTGCCTCTCATTAGTTATCGGTGCTGTCCTGGCCCCTGAGGGAGAGCCACAGGGCTAATAGAAAAAGGAGTGACAGCTTCCCGGCCTGGCCTGCTTCAGGGTTGAGCAAGTGCCACTGCTTAGAAAGGGGAATGAATGGAGGGAGACAACAACTCTTCTCAGTGGCAGGCAGTGGTCTCACAACGGAGTTGATGCAGACCTGAGAGCACCAGGTGCTACCCTGCTTTACGTTACCTGTCATCTTAATTTACATCAAAAACACTACTGGAAAAGAAAGTCTTGGTTATAAGCACAGATATTAACTCCCTCAAGCCAGTCCGGGACAGAGCAATGTTATCCAGAAGAAGTGCGGGTGGCCCGGGGTGAGGTACCCTTACCTAGGCTGTCCTGCCTCCTCCTCCTCGGGAACATGCACCCTAGGGAAGGAAAAGATGAGTCAGCTGTCGGTCCCGGTCTTCCTCCGAACTGCTCGCCGGCGTCCCCTAGGAAGCCGCAGGTTCACGGACGCGCCGACGCTGCAGACGCCTCTGCTCCTCCTCTCCGGCAGGGGGCGCCATGCCGGCCGGTCGCCGCTCGCTCGGTCCGTCTCTCCCTTCCGTCCCTCTCTGACGCACCTCTTCTCGCTAATGACGCCAGTGCCACGCGACGCAGAGCCGGGCGCGCTGTGCCTCCCCCGGAAGCGCCGCTGCGCTCCCCAGTGTTCCGCTCCGCTCCGCTCTTCGGCCCGGTTTGGCCGCTGCTCTCCCCGCTGCCGCCAGCATGGCGGAGCCGCCGCCTGCAGAGTCAGCGGGCAAGGAGGTGCGGGACCGCCTGAGCCTGTGGGACCGCCGCCCGCAGCCCTCCGCGCCGCTCAGCGACCGCCAGACGGACTCGGTACTGGAGCTGAAGGCGGCAGCCGAGAATCTACCGGTGCCGCCCGAGGTGAGGCGGCAGCGATGCCCGGATCGGTGGGAGGAAGAGAGAGAGGATGGGCGGGAGTCGCCGGGGTGCCACGTCGCCAAGCGGCCAGGTTTGGTGGCCCGGCCCGGCTGCTTAAGGCCCGTGGGTCCGCCACTTTCCCCCGATTTCGTACGGGGTTCAGGCCGGCGGAACCCCGAGCCCTCCCCGCTACGGCCGCAGCTTCTAGCCTAGTCCGCCTTCCCGTTTTGCGTCCCTCGGGAGCCCTCGCTCTTCCTTCAGCTTTGCCGAAGTGCCTCATGCCGCCGTGCTGCCCACCCGCCCTGGCTTGCAGAGGGTTTGTGGGCAGCTTTTCTTTTAAAATCCCTGGGGGTTTCTCCCCTTGTCCTTGCTGCTTCCCTAGTTCATCAGCTTGTCCTCTTGAAATTGAGTACTTTAGTCGTGGAGTTACATAGTTCTGGTCCTCTGAATGTGATCCTGACCAACGCCTGGCTTCTGACAGCAGTGTTTTTTTCTGGTACAATTTACAGGTGGTTCACTGAGCCGTGTAAAGCTAGAAATAGTGGTTAAAGTCTTAATAATGTAGCCTTCCACGTGGTTATAAACCACTGACAAGCCAATTACTTATGACTGCTCCTTTGTCTGCAAATGGAAGGGGAATGAAATGTTTCATAGAGCGGTAAGGTTGGAAGGGACCTCAAGGATCATCTAGTTCCAACCCCCTGCCATAGGCAGGGACACCTCCCACTAGTACAGCTCACTCAAGGCCTCCTCCAACCTGGCTTTGAATACCTCCCTGGGCAACCTGTGCCAGTGTCTCACCACCCTCACTGCAAAGAACTTCCTCCTAACATCCAGTCTAAATCTCCCCTCTGCCAGTTTAAACCCATTGCCCCTCGTCCTGTCATTACATGACCTTGTAAATAATCCCTCCCCAGCCTTTCTGTAGGCCTCCTTCAGATACTGGAAGGCTACTCTAAGGTCTCCTCAAAGCCTTCTCTTCTCCAGGCTGCAGAGCCCCAACTCTTGTAGTTTGCAGTCCTTAACCGCGCTTTTCATGAGAGGTTTTGTATTTGAACAGGATAGCAGCACAAGATATAGTGCTACAGAATCAATAAAGCAAGTGTCTGAAAGGTCAAAATAATGAAGGGGAGAAGGCAAACCAAGTCCTTCCTGAAATGCACCTGTTTCATTTCATGCTTCCTCGTTTCTTTCTTGTATAAGCTGGGTGTGAGTGTACTAAAGTAAATATTGGCAGTCATCCAAAATGATTGTAGGAGGATGTGTGGCTATCAGAGGATGCATTTAAGGATCTAAATCACCTTTGCAACAAAGCAGGTACTGTATTTGCCAGCCAGGGCAACGTGGGTGTCAAGACATTGAGTACTTAAGCTGGTTTTGACTCCTGCTGAAGTGGATTGGGACAGTGGTATCTTGGTTGTTCTGTAAAAAGCAGGCTCTGACAGACTGTTCAGGAAAGAAACTCTATCTCTCCAGCTAGGGTCCTGCCTGTATTAGGGGGTGGGAGGAAAGATAGGTAAGAGTTGAACAAGATAGGTCATTCTTTCTTTTCTCAAATAGTTAAAATCCTGGTTCTTTGGTGGACTAATCTTATCAGGCAATTAATATTTTGTTGAGAGTAATTGTCTAGTGAGACACAAATTTGTATTTAAGTCATGTTTGCAGTTTTTAGGTTACTCATGTTTTCAGCATTAAAAAGCATATTTTATGCATCAAATAAATTCAAAAAGTTATTAAGTGTATAGAATATTTTTTAAGAATTAATTTCTATGTAAGCTAATTAATAGTCTCCAATTGTATTGAAGCACCATTCTTCTGAAGTTACTTTTTTTTTCATATTTTCTTGCTTTAAAAAAATCATTGTGCTTGATAAAAAACAGCTTAGCTGAGTGGGATTGTCTTCAGAAAAAACCTTTCTGTTTAGCTCAACTTCTTCATCAAAAGGTATTTGAAAGGTTATGAAACAGTGTTTCCTGGCCAGATTCTGGCAGTGTTAAGTCTTGAATTTCCTCTGAATATGTGACAAAAATCTGACAGTTCAAGGGTAGGCACAATCCCAAGCACAACTCCAGGCTGGGTGGGGAATGGCTGAGAGCAGCCCTGAGGAAAAGGCCCTGGGGGTCTGGAGTGATGAAAAGCTCAACAGGAGCCTGCAGTGTGAGTGCAGCCCAGACAGCAACCGAGTCCTGGGCTGCAGCAAGAGCAGTGTGGGCAGCAGGGCAAGGGAGGGGATTCTGCCCCTTTGCTCTGCTCTCCTCAGACCCCATCTGGAGTCCTGTGTGCAGTTCTGGAGCCCCCAGCACAGGAAGGACATGAAAGTGTTGGAGCAGGTCCAGCGGAGGGTCACAAAGATGATCAGAGGGCTGCAGCAGCACTGCTATGAGGACAGGCTACAAGAGTTGGGGCTCTTCAGCCTGATACCTTGGTTTGTGGTATTGTAATTAAGCTAAATATACTATTTCTTAGAAAATTCCCTAACTAAAGTTTGTGGGGTTTTGTGAACAGCTTCCAATTGAAGATTTGTGCAGCCTAACATCCCAGTCGCTAACTGTTACGCTGACAGCTGCAGTGCCAGAATCCACAGAGGACATTCTCCTGAAAGGATTTTCTATACTGGGGATGGAGGATGAAAGAATTGAAACAGCACAGCAGGTAAGTGAAGCTGAGTAACCTCTAAGTTGTAAAAATCTCCAGAGAATTCCATGAGTTCCTGTTTCTCTTGCCTAGCTTTTGGTGGGTTTCTTAATTTTTTTTGGAGTGTTTTTCAAGATGCATGAAGAAATATGGGGAAAAAGATTGTTGAAGACTTTGGTCTTAAGATAATTTTCCCATTTTGAGTCTTATGTGAGGGTGAGGCACTTTCACTAAAGTGGTGTTGCTCATAATATGTAAAAACTTTGTGCCTCGTCTCCCTCTTTTCTAATGTGACATCCTTGTTTCTGTATAAATAAAACCAGATGAAATTCAATCTTTACCTTTTTAATTTAGTGGAGGAATTCAAGATTTCATTTGGGAGGGACCTACAATGAGGAGCCTGTAAATTGTTTGCTTGGGTTGGACTTGATGATCTTTGAGGTCTCTTCCAACCTTGTTTATACTGTGATACTGTGATTAATAGTTAAGTTCTGAAACAGCTATTAATTTAATAGATCTTACTATTCTTTTAATTGGTTGTATGTGATGTCTGTATTGTTCACATTATAAAATCTCTTCTAGTTCTTCTCCTGGTTTGCTCAAGTACAAACACAGATGGATCAAGATGAAGGTGCCAAGTATAGGTACGTGTTCTTTCTCTGCTTCTTTCACTGTAAGCAGTTTAACCCTTGCAGGGCTTCATCTTGTCCACATAATGTTAGTGTATGTTCAGATACAGCTGAAGCAAGGGGAATGTGTTGAAACAGCCAAAGCAGTTAAAAGGAACACAGATTTCCTTCTGAGCTGCCCTATATATTAAGACAGATTGAAGTCAGGTTTATACAGGGCTATAGACAAAGACAATCTATCTTAAACAGCTTTTATATGTCTTTTCAACTGCCACTGCTATTGAAATGGCTTCCTCTGAGGGTGAGGCAATAAGCAGGTGTGGCTGGTGCTTATTTATGCTTTTGCTGTTAGGTTCACCAGTGACCATGGCCATGATTCTGTATCTACATTCTTTGTGTTCCTTGACAATTTGCTCAGCTTTGTTTTTGAAACACCTGTTATTTTTGTCTGACTGTTCCCATCAAGCTCAGAAGAACCTCTTCCCACTGACTTTCGCAGTTACTCCTCAAGTGTCCAAAGTACAGCTGAATGACAACCTGATGTGCTGCTGGCTTTTGTGGGAACTGGTTTGTGTTTTGAGACTTTAAAAGCTTGCCCTTGGCCACAGTGATGCTGCTGTCATCTGTTTTTCTCTGCTTTTATTCAGTCTGTCTCTTGCTCTGACATTTGAGGAGGTGATGTTTCTTGAAAGTGGAGGTTTAGGCGTGTACTAAGACCTTGATTAGATCATTAACAACCCAAAAAGAGTAGCACCCTTGCATTTTGTCAGTTGACATCTTCATAATAGCACACAGATAACTGTGCCATGGATGTAGAATGGTTAGTAGGATGCCCAATATGCAGTTGTTAGCAGGAAGAAAATAGATAAATTCTGTGCTTATTGTACACTAAAGGATTCCACAAGACTACAGAGAGTTGTGATTTTTTACTTGCTGCTTTTTATGTGGTAAAGTAGAACTTAGTAGTTTTAGCTGATGTCCAAGAGTAATTAATTTTAAATGAAGTTTTTAGTCAAGCTGAATGCTTGAATGATATTAGTGATACTTTAGAGTTTCTACCTGTATCGAGCCTTCGACAGACTTGAATCTGTTTCATTTAAGGACCTTGTGACCCTCACAATAAATTTTGAAGCTCTGGGTAATGTCAACTGCTTTAGTGTAGTAGAAGTAATTTCTAAATGGAAAGTGAAAATTGTGTGGAAGAGGACACCCCAGATAAACAGCCCTGTTAGAAAAAAGGCAGGCAGAGTTTGGCTGTGTGTAGAAGCCACTCTCTGCAGTACCTGAGTGCTCTAGGCTTGCTGTGGTGTGTGGTGCTGCTTTTTGGGTAGGAGTNGGGTTGGAACTAGATGATCCTTGAGGTCCCTTCCAACCTTACCATTCTATGAGTGTCATGGAAATGGAGTTACTACAGTGGCTACTCCAAACCCTGTAGCTCTGTTATTCCTGTGGGTCACAAAAGACCTGCTTATTGTGCACTCTTGCTTGATGCAAGTGGTCTTTTGTTCCTAGAGAGGGAAAGGTAGTGCCAGTGTCCCTGCAAGCAGCTAGGTTTGCAAATGCAGAAAGCAAAATGTTACTTCTGTTATCTGTTGATTCTCTTTTTCTAGACAGATGAGGGATTACTTGTCTGGCTTTCAGGAGCAGTGTGATGCTATCTTGGATGATGTGAATAGTGCTCTTCAGCACCTGGAATCACTCCAAAAGCAGTATCTGTTTGTGTCCACAAAGACAGGAACGTTGCATGAGGCCTGTGAACAACTTCTGAAAGAGCAGGTAATCTTTGGAAGGATTACTGGAGAAATCTGTGATATCGCAACTGAAAGTTTCATTTTCTTGAAGTGGAGAACTTGTGAGCTGTGACAATCCCTCCATTTGCTCTTGACCTTGCTTCTGGTGTGATTCACTCACACCTAGGGTGTCAGGCCCTGTGAAGTAAAATGTATTCAGTATTGATGCACATTTTAATCAAGAAGGATTGCTGACTGAGGGGACCTTTTGTAAGTGATGCCTGAAAAATACAAACTTTATTGAGATTAATAATTCATATCACCTACGAAAGCATTTTAAGATAGTTACTGCAAGAAGAAAGATTATTATTAGTTTTTTAAGTTGTGAGCTTACTTAGCAGATACTTTCTTTCTCCTCATGAGCTGGTCCAACAGTAATATGATGAAGATGTCTTTTTAGCATGACTGGATAAAGGAGAACTTTTAAAGGCTCCAGTCCTGAAATACATGATTTCTCCAGTTCTGTGTAGTACTGATGACAGCAATCCTGTTTGTATGCAGTAGTATCTGAAGTGCTGACAAACCTGTAGAATATGTTCTTAAGTGCATTTGTGTCTTTCTCTGGTAAGAGAGAGTGAAAGAACACTACTGTGTTATGCATCTTTGGTTGTGCTGAAAGAGAGGATGAATAATTTGGGGCGTGTGTGTGTGTATATAAATATGTCTTTGTTTTATATAAAGTACTTGCTAGGTTGCTGAATTTTTTTCTCCATTGTTTTTTAAAATAGTCAGAACTTGTTGACCTGGCTGAAAACATCCAGCAAAAACTTTCTTATTTTAATGAGCTGGAAAACATCAACACAGTAAGTATTATTTCACTGCTAACAGTCTTAGAAAATAAAAGTGTACTGGTGTTTTGAACCTTGTCACCAACACTGAGTTACTTGGGCTCCTTAAAATGATGCTTTTGTCTTGTTTTCCAAAGAAACTGAATTCCCCTACTCTGTCTGTGAACAGTGAAGGATTCATTCCCATGCTGGCTAAGCTTGATGATTGTATTGCCTATATTTCATCACATGTAAGTAATTCCTCATTTATTTCAGTCAAATCTTAATAGTTTCAAAATTAGATCCTTGTATTAATTTTGTGGTTTGTTTTGTTTGCTGGATTTTTTTTCCTTAAAAATGTTGTCCTTGCTAAATACAGTAAGAAAGCAAAGATGGCAGTTTATAAACTTAAGAATTTTTTACTTCTGTTTAATTTCTATAAAATACTGGCTTTAGTTCGTACAAATTAGCATTTCTAGCTAGTAAAAGAGTATTTTAAGTTTTGATAAACTTTTTTGACTCTTATTGTTTGTATTTAAAATATTGGTGTGTTTTTTTTTTTTCCCAAATTTCTTTCAGCCAAACTTTAAAGACTATCCTGTATATTTGATGAAGTTTAAACAATGCCTTTCTAAAGCTATGCACCTTATCAAGACATACACTGTGAATACACTACAGAACCTCACAAGCCTGTTAATGAAAAGGGTAAGGTGGATCAGTTAATGGTAACTCGAGGTGTACTGGAACATCTGTTGTAACACTGTGCAGTTTTCTTCTCTTTTTTGGGGGGATGGGAGGTGTCAGCAACTTTGTATGAATATTGGTCAGTTTTGTACTGCAGTGTTTGTGTAGACTAGTCCAGTTTCAGCTGAATCTGAAGAGACCTACTGATCTGAAAACTTTTTAAATGGTGATAATTACAAAATCATGAAAATTGAGGAAGGTGAAGTAGGTGGGTGAACAGTAACCTCAGTGAAGATTAGGGATGTGTCCCACTCTGCAACCCTCAACACAGCAAGGATGTGGACCTGATGGAGCGGGTCCAGAGGAAGGCCACAAAGATGATCAGGGGGTTGGAACATCTCTCCTATGAAGATGGGCTGAGATTGTTCAGCTTGGAGAAGAGAAGACTTCAGGGAGACCTCATAGCAACCTTCAAGCACCTGAAGAGGACTTACAAGAAAGCTGGAGAGGGACTGTTTATAAAGGCTTGTAGTGATAGGATGAGAGGCAATGGTTTGAAATTAGAGAAGAGTAGATTAGATTGGATGCTAGGAACAAGTTCTTTACTGTGAGGGTGGTGGAACACTTGAACAGGTTGCCAGGGGAGGAAGTTGAGGCCCCATCCCTGGAGATATTCAGAGTCAGGCTTGATAAGGTTCTGAACAACCTCATGTAGTGGAGGATGTCCCTGCTCACTCCAGGGGGTTGGACTAGATGACCTTTGGAGGTCACTTCCAACCCAAACCATTCTAGGATTCTATGATGAATAAACAATAGAGTTATAGAGAAACCTCAACTGGTTTGCACACTGCAGTTCACAGCACATACTGCTGTCTGTGTTGCCAGTTAGGGAGAGTGCACAAGAGAAATATGGGTCCTATGGGGATCTGTTTGGGAAGTGGATTGTTACAGACACAGAGATTGCAGAGAATGATGCAGTAGCTGGGTGTCATAGGATGAGAGCTGTTTAAGTACAACAACTCGAGATCATGACNGTGCTGGGGGCTCCAGAACTGCACACAGTACTCCAGATGGGGTCTGAGGAGAGCAGAGTAAAGGGGCAGAATCCCCTCCCTTGCTCTGCTGCCCACACTGCTCTTGCTGCAGCCCAGCACTCGGTTGGCTGTCTGGGCTGCATGCACACACTGCAGACTCATAATAAATGTGTCTGCAGAAAGAAATGAAACCTTATTTCTGGATTTCAATTGCTGCTTAGCAGCTTTAAGTCAGGAAGAAGACCCATCAATATGGGGTTTTGTGCATGCTTTGCATATATCTCTGAAATATCTAATGTCTGCTTGTAGAAGTGGACCAGTGGTCTTTAGTTGTCATCAAGCATTGGGATTTCCTATTGTAACACAACACTAGGTTTTGTCAGGACTGAGAAAGGACTGATGAGATTTAGATGTTCTTTCTTATTCTTCACATGTGAATACTTGGGGATTTTGATCTATGTTTCCAGAGGGTGGTCAGGAAGCTGACAGGGATGAAACTAGTCCTTCCCCCAAGAATGGCAAGTAAAAAAGGAAATTTTGTTCCATTTTAATACCACAGATGAAGGAACAATAATCACTGCTACTGTGACAGGTCTCTAGGGAGAATTGTAATAGTTGCTGAAAGTGTTACTTTTGCTGTAGGGATTATGGGCTGCAACTTTTGGATTTTGTTCTTCCATCTGGCTTTATCTGAGTTCTGAAATAAACATGCCTTTTAAGGCAGAAAGTGTCAGAGAGCTGTTCCAATGGCATTATGAGTGTGAAGAATATATACTCTGGTTTAGAGCCTAATATTAGAATACTGGAAGCCAAATATATCCTTTTCCTTTTTAACCAATTACTCCTCTGTGCTTTCAGGATCCTTCAGCTGTGCCAAATACTGACAATGCCTTCACGCTATTTTATGTAAAGTTCAGAGCAGCTGCTCCCAAAGTCAGAGTAAGTAGGCTGGTAACTATTTTCAGAGCTTAATTTTTTAATTCATTAGTAATGTGAATGGAAGGACTGCATATTGTGCAAGTGTGAATATCCAAAAATTGCATATTGTGTCCATGGAAGAATACTGCAAATTATTTTCCAGTTATTAGAAAAAAATAATTTGCTGAGAATACTTTTTTTTTTTCTTTTCATTGAGTAGACTCTTATTGAACAAGTGGAGCAAAGATCTGAAAAAATGCCGGAGTAAGTATGCCCACATAGTATATTTTCAGTAATTTTAAGTTTTGAACATCTTCATTTTTGTCTAAGTACTGCTTAGCTTACTATAAAAATTAAAATCAGGTAGCCCCTCAAGAGAGCATTGGAATGAATTTTGTTTACCAGAAAATGAGCTTCAGGATGCTCTTTTTAATTTCTTGGCTAGGTATCAACAAGTTCTCAATGAAATCCATCAATGTTACCTTGACCAGAGGGAGCTTTTGCTTGGTCCAAGTATTGCTAGCACTGTTACAGAGTTAACCAGTCAGAACAACAGAGATCATTGTGCTCTGGTAGGTAAAGTGGTCATTGTGTTGTGGGGTTTCTGTTAGGTTTTAATCCTCCTCCCCCCATGTAAGGTGTACTTACTTAATTCAGTTGTTCACATACATAATTGTCACTTTAGTATTTTCAAGTAGTGCATGTTTTGTGTAAGATTATTCTGTAAAATCTCTGCTCCAAACCACACAAAGGGGTATTTGCAAAAGTAGAAAATGTGGTTGCTTAAATTTGATCAGAAACGAACAGGTAGAGAAGCTGCACCGTGGGCTTTTATTTAGCTGGTGACATCTTTTCAGTCCTTAATTTTATAGCTGATATCAATAATTTCAAATTGCACAAAGTTTAAGTTTAATCAGAGCTGTAGAGATGATAATAATACAATGTATACTATAAAGATGTAATAATATCTGTGGTACTGATGTAAGGAAAAGAATTTAATAAATAAGTATTTGTATTTTTGTGACCGCAGGTACGAAGTGGTTGTGCCTTTATGGTCCATGTGTGCCAGGATGAACACCAGCTTTACAATGAGTTCTTCACAAAACCAACACCAAAACTGGAGTAGGTGGTACATGCTGGTTTTGTTTCATTGCATATTGTATTTACTATGCTATGATATCGTCAGACNCTAGTGGGAGGTGTCCCTGCCTATGGCAGGGGGTTGGAACTAGATGATCCTTGAGGTTCCTTCCAGCCTTACCATTCTATGGTATATTCTGTATAGCAGATTGGGTTGTATTGAAGTGATTTGGTAAGAACTATCAAGGGATAAAACCCCACAACTCCAGTAGTTCATGCATCAGAATTTGATGTCCTTTTGTTCTTTTTTCTCAAGCAAAAGTAAATGATCTGAGTCATGTAAATGCTCTGTAGGTGGTC
Organism: Ramphastos sulfuratus; assembly: GCA_013399055.1. Classification (NCBI taxonomy): domain Eukaryota; kingdom Metazoa; phylum Chordata; class Aves; order Piciformes; family Ramphastidae; genus Ramphastos; species Ramphastos sulfuratus. The sequence goes on along the minus strand of WBNM01027142.1, from coordinate 27,181 downwards.
TGAAAGAGATGAAAACACAGTTGATCTAGAAATACCTGTAGAAGTTTACAGTGCCACAGCTCTCATCTGATTTTGTACTGCCTCTGTGCCAACAGCTTGCAGTCAGGTGCAGATGTGCTTTTCAATTACCTCAGTGTAAAATCAAGTCAGTGACCTCCAAGCATTTTTCATCAAGGATTTAGAGGTTGTGAGCTGCCCTTACTCTCAGGGTTTTGAATCTTGATGGAAGGTGGTTACCTCCTTTCATAAGAACTTGCTTTCATTTTTTTGCCTACATCTAAAAATGTTTTCAGGAAAATGTTTTGAATAGTAGCTGCTTTTTTTTTTTCTTTGCTGTATAATAAATAGACTGTTTTTTTCTGAGGTGCTCTGAACACACAGCAGTTAGGTAGCTGTGTGCAGATATGAGTTTATGAAAAATCTAACCAAGAGCAGAGGTCTGAGGAGAAGTGTTGTATTTGATGCTAAGGCAGTTGAAACTTTCTCCTTTGTTTCTGCTTTTAACATTGAGAGTTACTGTTTTATCAGCTTTAAAGCTGTAGAACACAACAGAAGAGAGACATTCAAAATGTTTCTTTTGTGAGCATTTTATTGTTCATTCTCTGAAAAGAGTGTCCTTCTCTTTGTTCTTCATGTTCTTTCTGAAGCAGGAAAAAAAAATCATGCTGCAGTAAATTCAGCTGTACCACACTGTAAATACTTAAATTTTCTTAGTGTATATATACCCAAGTCTGAGAGATTAATTGGATTTTCAGCTGCTGGCAACAGCATTCTTAGCCAATCTGTGATTAGTAAATCATAGAATCATCACATTACTTCTTTTATTTCCCAAATGACAGAATAATTTAAAAACTTCTTAAATTAAAAAAAAAAAAAAGAAAAAAAAAAAAAAAAAAAAAAAAAAAAGGTGTGAGTAACAAGAGTGGAACCAAAATCAAGTGGGACCATGAAATGTATAAAAAAGATAGTTGTTTTAAATGCCTTGTCTCATGCATATAGAATCATAGAATGGTAAGGTTAGAAGGGACCTCAAGGATCATCTAGTTCCAACCCCCTGCCATAGCCAGGGACATCTCCCACTAGTACAGCTCACTCAAGGCCTCCTCCAACCTGGCCTTCAACACTTCCAGGGAGGGAGCAGCCACAACCTCCCTGGGCAACCTGTTCCAGTG
>WBNM01027139.1:57697-81631 GCA_013399055.1 Ramphastos sulfuratus | reverse complement strand
CCCTGCTGAAGTCCAAGGTTGTAATCCTACTTGACATTCTGTCCTTACCACACAAGATCCTGAACTCCACCATCTCATGATCACTACAGCCAAGGCTGCCCTCAGCCTTCACTGCTTCAACCAGACCTTCCTTATTAGTGAGCATCAGGTCCAGTAGTGAGCACTCTCCTACTTTGCTGCTCCACCATTTGCATCAAGAAGTTATCATCAATGCACTGCAGGAACCTTCTGGACTGTGGCTGGCTGAGCAGACCTTCCAGCAAATATCTGGGTAGCCAAAATCCCCCATGAGAACCAGGGCCTGGGATTGTAAGGCTGCCGTCAGCTGCCTGTAGAAGGTCTCATCAACAAGGCCAAGTGCTGGATCTTGTACTTGTGGGGAACTTGCTCCAAATAGCCTTTCTCCCTCCCCTTTATGGGTTTGAACAGGGAAAGAGAAAAAGTGTGAAAAGGAGTTGGAGAAGGCTCCATTTTTCCTACCTTGGGCTGAGGTCTGCTCATATGTGCCTTGCCCTGCCACCACGAGAAAAATCCCATGCAGTGACCAGTCTGGGATGTGATAGGCTGGGCTTTTCCCACTCAGTTTATATGCTGCGGGACACAATTTGTCTAGGAGATGTTAAATGGGAATGATCCAAAAGTGTGGGAGGCTTCTTCTGGACTACTTCTACCTGGATTCTGCTCCTCTGCACTAGAAAAACTGTTGCAGGCACCATCACTCCTGCATTAAGACTGCTGCTTCCTGTGGCATGCTGGAAAGCACTCCTGGCTAGGGAGCACATGCGGGGTCCATTTTGGCTTTGCTTCATGCATTTTGTATGTTGGATTGTAAATTTGCAGCTCTGGAGATTTTCCCTGAAACCAGGAGACCGCAAGAAATTCTTCACCCTCACGGCACTTACTTTGTCAGTAAATTCAGCTTTCGTTTCCTAGAGTCCCTGGAGATTTTGCCTGCCATTTATAGTGGCAGGCAAAAAAGTCTGCTCATGACTTGTGTTTTCCAACTTATGAACTTTTAACTGTTTGTTATTATTAATATCCTCCTATTGTGAAAGTTCCTTCCCAACTGAATACACTAATCTGTAAGTAAATTCTCCTAAATTTATATATAGTTTGGGGTGGGACCTTCAGATTAATAAATAATTATATTTTTATAATTCCCATCTCATATTAATTATTAATGGTCAGAGGGCTGGAGCATCTCTCCTATGAGGACAGACTATGGGAGTTGGGGCTCTTCAGCCTGGAGAAGAGAAGGCTTCGAGGAGACCTTGTCTGAAGGGAGCCTACAGGAAGGCTGGGGAGGGACTACTGACAAGGTCTTGCAATGACAGGATGAGGAGGAATGGGCTTAAACTGGCAGAGTAGAGATTGAAACTGGATATTAGGAAGAACTTTGCAGTGAGGGTGGTGAGACAAAGGCACAGGTTGCCCAGGGAGGTTGTGGCTGCTCCCTCCCTGGAGGTGTTCAAGGCCAGGTTGGATGAGGCTTTGAGCATCCTGTTCTGCTGGGAGGTGTCCCTGCCTATGGTGGGGGGTTGGAACTGGATGAGCTTTGAGATCCCTTCCAACTTAAACCATTCTATGATTAATAACTGCAACAGAACTTGAGTCACAACAATCCCATGCAATGCCACAGGCTTGCGGGAGAGTGGCTGCAAAGCTAACCAGTAGAGAAAGACCTCAGGGTGTTGATGCACAGCCAACTGAAATTGAGCCAGCAGTGCACTCAGGAAGCCAAGAAGGCCAATAGCATCCTGGCCCGTATCAGGAATAGTGTGACAAGCAGAACTGTACTCAGCACTGTTGAGGCCACACTTTGAATGCTGTGTTTGGTTTTGGGGCCCTCAGTACAAGAAACACACTGAGGTGCTGAAGCATGTCCGGAGAATGGCAATTAAGCTGGTGAAGGGTCTGGAGAGCAAATTGTACAAGGAGTGGCTGAGGGAACTGGGGTTGTTTATGCTGGAGAAAAGGAGGCTGAGGGAAGACCTCATTGTGTTCTATATCTACCTGAAAGAAGGTTGTACCAAGGTGGGTGCCTGCCTCTTTTCCCTTGTGCTAGAACAAGAGGAAATCACCTCAAGTTGCACTAGAGGAGGTTTACATTGGATATTAGAAGAAACATCATCACTGAAAGGGTTCTCAAGCGGTGGAATAGGCTCCCCAGAGAGTGCCTGAGTCACCATCCCTAGAGTTGTTTAAATGATGTGGCACTAAGGAACATGTTTTAGCACCAGACTTGGTAGTTAGATAATGGTTGGACTTGATAATCTCAAAGGTCTTTTCCAACAGAAATGATAGTTTATTAATTATGAAATAATAATAAATTTATAATCATGCTGTTTATAATAGCGAAATTTATAATAAGCAAGGAGAAAAATGTGCAAGGAAATATGTAAACAAATATCTAAGTAGAAAATAATTCTATGCAGTGAATGATACCCTAATCAATACAAAGTTACAGTTTTGATGCTAGAATTAATGACCTCTGCCTTTTCTCCTTGATAAATTTTTAAGTCCTGCCAAATTCTTAAGTGGTAAAAGTAATTAATTTTTATCAACTTACTTACTTCTTTTTTAGGTATTTACAACACCTAAATTATTTTAGTAGTAATATTAGTAGTCTTCTCATTAATTTTGTAAGAAAATATGTTGTGTAACATTTGTTCTTAGGCATGAGTTTTGATACATAGTTCCAGATGTGAGTAAGGAAGCTGTATTGTATGTTCTGAGGTTTTCCTATTGGGCATTTCTGAAATTTCAGAAATGAATACTGAGTAGGTCTAAAAGATACAGTATGGGGTGCATGAGAGATGTTTTTGACACAATAGGGTCAGAGAAATTAAAGACACGTTCTTTGTTGGCAATTTTGGCAGAAATACTAAAACACAATGTGAGAACTGCAAACCTTATGACATTCAGTAATATGTGAAAGGCTTCATGTCTGTAATATATGACTTGATGTCATGTATATGAGTTGGCGACTTTTGCACGATATATAATGAATCTCACTTTTTTTGTCTGAAGTTTGAAAAGATTTTCCCAGTGTAAATAACTCATACTTGAAGTGCAGTGTGAATTTAAAAAAAACAAAACACCACCATCTATTGTGTGAGTGTAAAAAAGCTCATTTCATGATATTGCAAATAATTTATTTCATATCCTTAATTTAATGGCTGCTTATAAAAGCATAAACCATCTTGAGAAGCCTTTAGTATCTAAAGATGAGGTATGTATAAAAACAGGGAACCAATTATCCCAATGCATCACTTGAACTTGAAGTTCAGGTGTGGTTCCCCATTACTTTGCTGGGTCTTTTATTTGCTGGGTCTTTTGTGGGCTGCAACAACTGTAATACAACCAGACCCTTCTGCTCTTGTTAGCTGAGCTCTCCTGGCTTCCTCTGTTGGAATGTAGTATTGTATCTTAGGAGACAACATTGACATTTCAGAAAATGGTCTGTAGACCTTTTCTTTATAATTGTGTTTATTTTAGGTTCAAGTGTATATGCTCTTAGGGAAGTGAGAAGCTCTGACACAGAACGGCAAAATACATCCAGTTGGAAGAGCCCTCAAAGATCATGCAGCCCAACCCAGCACTGAAGGGTCAGCACTAAACTATGTCCCTAAATGCCAGGTCCACATGCTGCTTAAACACCTCCAGGGACAGAGACTCCACCACTGCCCTGGGCAGATCATTCCAATGTTTGATAAGCCTTTCAGTGCAAAAATATTTCCTAACATCCAGCCTGAACCTCCCCTGGCACAGCCTGAAACCATTTCCTCTAGTCCTGTCACTTGACACCAAGGAGAAGAGGGTAGCTGTCTCCTTCCCTTCAGCCTCACTTCAGGTAGTTGTAGAGAGGAATGAGGTCTCCCTTCAGCCTCCTCTTCTCCAGACTGAACAGCCCCAGGTCCCTCAGATGCTCCTTGTAAGTCATGTGTTCTAGGCCCCTCGCAAACCACACTATTCTCTGGACACACTCCAGCACCTTCATGACCTTGTAGTGAGGGCCCCTGAACTGAACACAGTACTCAAAGTGTAGCCTCACCAGTGCCAGTTACAGGGGGGTGATCACCTTTCTGTTCCTGCTGGCCACAGTGTTTCTAATACAAGCCAGAATGCCATTGGCTTTATCGGCCACCTGGGCACACTGCTGACTCTATGAGCCAACCCCCACGTCCCTCTCCAAGTTGCAGCTTTCCAACCACACATCTCCAAGTCTGTAACTTACCATGGCATTGTTGTGACCCAGATGGAGAACCTGGCACTTGGTCTTGTGTAGGGAAACATTCTGTATTAACTGGACACGTGAGCAATCCAAGCTGTGCAAACTGCTAATTGTGGGCTGGAGTTTCACAGTCTACATGAAAAGGTTATCCAAAGGGCAAAGACACACAGGCTGCAGCAGCCTGCAGAAGAACTACAACAACACGAGATTCAAACCAAAACAAGGGGTGTTTTGAACAGATAATGATGTACCAATCGTGTAAGTGTCCTGATAGCTCGCCCCTTAATGACCCACACCAATTATAGAATGCCACGATAGTTTGCATGTTGGCGATTTGGGCCAGCTGCTTGGGGCAACAGCTTGTCCCTTAATGATTTGGACCAATTGCTTTGCAATGGGCTCGTCTGAACAGTCTGTTGGAAGGGTATATAAATGCATGTTCATATTCAATAAATTGGCATTGCTTGGATCATATTGATCTGCGTGTGGCTCTGTCCAGAAGTTCCTGCCAAAGAAGTCTTGTTGTACTTCATACAATTAGCCTTGGCCCATTGATCTAACCTGTCCAGATCCTGTTGCAAAGCTTCCCTACCCTCTAGCAGATTGACATAGCCAGCCAGCTTTGTGGGAATCCAAGGGAATAGTTAATGAGATGTGTATCCCTTCACATCTGTGCAGGGACCCAGGGGGTGATAGGTGATAGGACATCTTGTTGTACCTCAGAACCATGTGAGAAAGGATGGGAGTGTGGACATAACAAAATATCACTGAAGTGAGTGGGAAAGTAGTTGGGGAAAAGAACGTCCGCTAGAGTGATAAACAGTGGCTTCCAGGATTGTTAGGCTGTGGGAAAGCGTAAAGAAACATGTAGGAACCTTCCCGTGAACAGCCACAGACTCCGCGATGCAGGCCCATTCGGCCTACTTGTGGCAGGGGTCAGCTCTTCACAAACTGCTCTGTCAGTTTCTGTTTCGGCTCACCAGGGTGGGACCAGCAGGATCAGGCCCACTCTATTTTTGCAATACTCATGAATGAAGCCACCCAGCCTGGTGTCGTCTGCGAGCTCACTGAGGGTGCACTCCATCCCCTCATCCAGACCAGTAATAAAGATAGTAAAGAAGGCAGGCCCCAGCACTGAACCCTGGGGGACACCACTAGTGACTGGACACCAGCCAGATTTAGCTCCACTCACCACCGCTCTTTGGGCGCTGCCACTCAGCCAGTTTTCTATCCGGTGCAGAGTGCACTTATCCAAACCACGTGCCAGGAGTTTCTGAGGAAGAATGCTGTGGGAGACAGTGTCAAAGGCTTTCCTAAAGTCCAGGTAGATGATGTCCATGGCTCTTCCCTCATTCACTAGGAGGGTTGTCTTACTGTTAAAAGCAGATCAGATTAGTCAGGTAGGACCTGACTTTCATACACTCATGCTGACTGGACCTGATTGCCTGGTTGCCTTGTACGTGCTGTGTAATGGGACTCAGGATCACCCGCTCCATAACTTTTCCTGGAACTGAGGTCAGACTGACAGGCCTGTAGTTTCCTGGATCATCCTTCTGGCCCTTCTTTTAGATGGGGGGCATCACATTTGCTGAGTTCCTTGTACTCATGGTGTCCATTTGACTGGGAAAGTGGCTGTCTGCATGGCAGTAGTGAAGAAACACAAACGGGACTACAATGACACATAAAACCAGCTGTACTGGAGCTAATCAAAATCTTACATTCTGAATTAAGCAAATCCAGAGAAAATTTGCTCCTGATAAATACTATAGTGTTGTTGTAGGAAAGTTACAGAGAAGCTTGATCTGAAACCTTTTCAGAGGAGAGATGATCACTGCCACAAATATTATTGGACACCTGACATAGGAGGAGAAGCTGAGGGAGATGGAACTGTTCAGGCTGGAAAAGACTCAGTGAATCTTATCAGTGTGTGTTGGGGTAAGTACAGAAAGTGGAGCCAAACTCTTTTTGGTAGTGCCTTCTGAGGACAAGAAGCAACGGCCACAACTGGAAACACGGGAAACAGCATTTAAACAGAAAAAACTGTTTTACTGTGGTGCCGATTGAACACTGTAACAGGTCACACAAATAGGTTACACACGTCTTCACCCTTAGAGGTATTCAAACCCTACCTGGCCGTGCCCCTGAGCAAGCTGCTCTAGTTGACCCTGTTTTCAGCTAGTAAGATGGACTAGATAATTTCCCAAGGTGACTTCCCACCTCAATAGTGTTGCAATTGTGCAAGTCTGTTTTAAAACAAAACTGACTGGAGTCACTCACGACCCCAGCCTAACATACTCAGAAGCACCATTTTGCATGCGTTTAAATTCTCTTGCCAGCATGCAGACACCAAAAGCTGTTCCCCAGTATTTTGAGGTTTTGTTGCATCTCCTGCTAACCCTTAGGCTAGCAACTATGTGCTAGCTTTACATGCTCTGCTGTACCCTTCAGGACCTGCCCATGCTTGTGATCTTCTGCTTCTTCATCTTACTTCACCTTTCTGAGTATTTATTAACTTTCTTACCTGGTGTCTTAAAGCTTCAGCCCTTCATCTCCCTGTTATCTTTCAGTGATGTGAGTCTTCATCTAGTCAGGGTGGAGACTGTCTCTTGCTCTCAAATTTTCCCGATTTCTCATTCTGGATGTCCTGGAAAGTTGTATGTAGATGTGCTGGGAACCTAAGTAGCCACTGACCAGGGTGACACCACTGCCTGAAATGATACCTTTTTCTGTTTTCTGATGTTTCCCCACCCATTTTCCATTCATTCAGCCTTATCATTTCTATTACGAATTTCAACATCCCATCAGTCTCTAGTGTACCTCAAGGACCTATTGACTGAAGTCTGCATCCACAGGTTTAAATAATGCTTGGTGAACTGTTATTTTTCCTTATTAATTTGTTAAATTATTTTAAAACATATTTATATGAAGAGGACTTTCTTCCTTCCAGAACACTGGATGACAGTTTATTTATTATAAATCCTATGGGAAGGGGGGAGGAATACTTCACAGAATCACAGAATTGTCGGAGTTGGAAGGACCTCAAGGATCATCTAGTTAGACCCCCCTGCCATGGGCAGAGACACTTTCTGCTAGATCAAGTTGCCCAGAGCCACATCCAGCCTGACCTTAAAAACTTTCAGAAATGAGGCTTCCACCACTTCTTTGGACAACTTGTTCCAGTGTCTCACCACACTTATGGTGAAGATCTTCCTAACATCTAATCTAAATCTGCCCTCCTCCTCTGAGTCCATTCTGCCTAGTCCTATTACTACCCAACATCCTAAAAAGTCCCTTCCCATTTTTCTTGTAGCTCTCTTCAGATATTGGAAGGCCCCAAGATGGTCTCTTTGGAGCCTTCTCTTCTCCAAACTGAACAACCTCAACTCTTTCAGCCTGTCCTCATAGCATAGGAGCTCCATCCCTTTGATCATTCTTATGACCCTTCTCTGGACATGGTCCAACATGTCCTTATCCTTCCTGTAATAAGGGCTCCAGAACTGGACACAGTACTTTAAGTGAGCTCTCATGAAAGAGGAGTAGAGGGGCAGAATCACCTATCTCCACCTGCTGGTCACACTTCTCCTGATGCAACTCAGGATATGATTTGCTTTCTGGGATGCAAGTGCACACTGGTGGCTCATGCTGAACTTCTCATCCACCAGCACCCCCAAGTCCCTTTCCTCAGGGCTGCTCGCAAGCCAGGCACTGCCCAGCCTATATCAGTGCCTGGGATTGTCCCAACCCAGATGCAGAACCTTGCACTTGGTCTTGCTGAACCTCATGAGGTTGGCTTGTGCCCACTTCTCCAGCCTGCCAAGGTCCCTCTGATGACATCACTGCCCTCCAACCCATCAGCCACACCACACAGCTTGTTGTTGTCAGCAAACTTGCTGAGGCTGCACTCAATGCCACTGTCCATGGCACCAACAAAGATGTTAAAGATGACTGGTCCCAGTACTGATTCTTGAAGAACTCCACTTGGCACTGGGCTCCACTTGGACACGGACCCACTGACAGCCACTCTGTGCGTGCAGCTGTCAAACCAGTTCTCTATTCACCAAGTGTTCCATCAATTATATCCGTAATTTACCAGCTTGGAGGTCAGGATGTCATGCTGGACACAGACTTTGCTNGAGATCAGGATGTCGTGTGGGACATCGTCAAATGCTTTGCTCTCCCCTTGTCTATTGATGTTGTGACCTTGTCACAGAAGGCCACCATGTCTGTCAGGCATGATTTGCCCTCGGTGAAGCTGTGTTGATTGTACCTGATTACCTCTTTGTTACTATTCTGCCTCAGCAGTGCCTCCAGGAGAATCTGCTCCATGACCTTACCAGGCACAGAGGAGAGACTCACTGGCCTATAGTTCCCTGAATCATCCTTCTCTCCCTTTTTGAAAATGGGGCTTATCTTTCCCCTTTTCCAGTCCCCAGACTGCCACGACTTCTGCAATATAATAAAGATCAGTTTAGTGACCTCACCCACCAGTCCCCTCAGTACCCATGGGTCTATTCCATCGGGTGCCATGGACTTGTACACTCTCAAGTTCATCACATGGTCACAAACCTGATCTTCACTCACAATGGGCAGTTCCTTCTTCCAGCCCCTGCCATTATCTTCTGTGATTTCAGGATTGTGGCTGGAGCCTTTGCCAGTGAAGACTGAGGTAAAGAAGTCTTTGAGAACCTCCGCCCTCTCCACATCACTTGTTGCCAGTTCTCCCATTTCCTTTCTGAGGGGGGCTAGACCTTCCTTAATTTTCCTTTTGCCATCAATGTCCCTATAGAAACTTTTGCTATTCCCCTTGATCTCCCTGGCTAGATTTAATTCTAGATGACCTTCAGCTTTTCTAACCAGATCTCTTGTTGCTCAGACAGCTTCCATATATGCCCCTCATTCTACCTGTCCTTTTTTCCATTCTTTGTACCATTTCTTTTTGTGTGCCAGCATTGTCTAGGAGCTCCTTGCTCATCCAGGCAGGTCTCCTAGCATTCTTTCCTGCCCTCCTCTTTGTCAGTATACTTTGCTTCTGGACACAGATAAGGTGATTCTGGCATATGGACCAGCTGGCCTGGGCCCCCCTTCTTCCTAGGGCTTTTTCCCACAGTACTTTGGCTAGCAGATCCCTGAAGTGATCAAAGTCTGCATGCCTAAAGTCCAGAGTCTAAGTTCGATATACATCCTCCTAGATGCCCTGAGGATCTTAAATTCTAGTGCATCATGGTCAGTGCAGCCAAGGCTGTCACTGAGCCTCATATTGTCACCTGCCCTTCTCTGCTGATAAGAACAAGGTCCAGCATAGCACCTTTTCTTGTTGGTTTCTCCACCATTTGGAGGAGGAAGTTATCTATGCATTCCAGGAACATCTTGGACTGCTGATGCCTTACTGTGTTGTCCCTCCAGCAGATGTCAGGATGGTTGAAATTCCACATGAGGACCAGGGTCTGTGAATGTGAAACCACTTCTATCTGCTTATCACAAAATCACAGAACATTAGAGGTTGGAAGTGACCTCCAGAGATCATCAAGTCCAACCCCCTGCCAAAGCAGGATCAAAGGAATGCATCCAGGCAGGTTTTGAAAGTCTCCAAAGAGACTCCACAACCTCTCTTAAGAGCCTGTTCCAGTGCTCCTTCACTCTCACTGTAACAGTTTCTCCTCATGTTGAGGTGAAACCTTCTATGTTCAAGTTCGTATCTATTGCTCTTTTTCTTATTACTGCTGACCACTGAAAAGAGATTGGCCCCATCCACTTGACACCCACCCCTCAGATATTTATAGACATTGATCAGATCCCCTCTCAGTCTTCTCAAGACTCAACAGCCCCAGGGCTCTCAGTCTCTCTCTGTAGGGGAGATGCTCAAGTCCCCCAGTCATCCTCGTGGCTCTCCAGTGGATTCTCTCCAGCAGGTCCATTTCTCTCTTGAACTGAGGAGCCCAAAAGTTGACACACATGTCTCACTAGCACAGAGTAGAGGAGAAGAAGAACCTCCCTAGACCTGCTGCACCCCAGGATGCCATTGGCTCTCTTGGCCACAAGGGCACATTGCTGTCCTATACAGAACTTGCTGGCCCCCAGCACTCCAAGGCCTTTCTCCATGGAGCTGCTTTCCAGCAGGGCATCCCCTAACCTGTACTGGTGCCTGCTGTTATTCCTCCTCAGATGCAGGACCCTGCACTTGTCCTTATTGAACTTCATGTGGTTAGCCTTTGTCCAACACTCCAGCCTGTCCAGACCTGGTTGGATGGCAGCACAGCCTGACAGGTTGCCAGCCACATCCCCCTCCCAGTTTTGTATCATCAATGACCTTACTAAGGGTACACTAAATGCCCTCATCCAAGTTGTTGATAAGATGATGAACAAAACTGGGCCCAGTACTGATCCCTGGCAAATGCCCCTGGCTACAGGCCTCCAACTTGACTCTGTGCCACTGATGACAACTCTTTGAACTCTGTTGCTGAGCCAGTTTTCAATCCACCTCATGCACCAATTGTCTATGCCACATTTCCTGAGCTTTTCTATGAGGAAGTTATGGGAGACAGTATCAAAAGCCTTGTTGAAGTCAAGATATATGACATCCACAGCTCTCCCTTCATCTACTCATTTGGGCAATGGTTTCATAGAAGGCCATCAGATTAGTCAACGAGCTGTCCTGGGCCCCCCTTCCTTCTAGAGTCCTAGGCCACAGGATACTTCTAAGTACAGTTTTGTGGGGGACAAAGTTAGCCCTCTTAAGGTCCAGGGTTGAAATTTTACTTATCACCCTGCTTCTTTGTTGACACTAACATGTCATGGTCACTTCAGCCAAGACTACCTCCAACCTTGATATCTGCAACCAGTCCTTTGTTTATTAATACAAGGTCCGGCATTGTGCTTGTCCTCATTGGTTCTTCAGCTACCTGCAGGAGAAAGTTGTCATCAATGCACTGCAGGAACTTTTTGGACTGTTTATGCTTGGCTGTCTTATCTTTTCAACTAATACCAGAGTGACTGAAATCACCCATGAGCATCAGGGCACTTGATCTTGAGGCTACTTCCTGTTGCCTGTAGAAGTCCTCATCAACAGCATCTTCTTGGTTTGATGGCCTGTACTAAATGCCCACAATTTTGTCATTCACGTAGGGCCTCATATGCTTGGTTGTGCTGGTCAGGCAGCCTCTAACAGACCCCTACTGTAACATCAGCTTCCCCTGTCTTCCCTTTAATCTTAACCCATATGCTCTCAACCAGCTCAGCATCCTTCCTCAGGTGCCACTCCACCGATTCCAGCTCATCACTGATACAGACAGCAACATCTCCTCCCCTCCTACTCTTCCTGTCCTTCCTCTTCCTTATACCCTACATTCCAGGCACGGGAATCATCCCACCAAGTTTCAGTGACAGCCACTATGTGATGGTTTTCCAGCAGCACAGTGCCCTTAATTCATCCTGTTTATTGCCCAAGCTGCATGCAGCTGGGCTGGCTGTGGCACCCTCTTAGGTGAACCCCCTTGAGTCTCTTGGGGTGTCCTGATGCTTTGTCCCTGGCTTGCTTCAGGGCAACAAGTTGAAAGCCCTTACTAGTACTCCATCCCTCTGCCCCTGCTGTGCTGCCCCGCTGTGTGTCACAGGCAGGCATGAGATTATTAACCCCTTTCCCTTCAAATCTAGTTTAAAGCCCTATCAATGAGCCTTGCCAACTCCTGCCCCATAATGCATGATCATAATGTATGACCCATGAATTCTATTGCCCAACATCACTGTAACAGTGCATTAAAGTGCTTTTCCCTTTCCTCTCTTTCCCTTTCTCCCTTAATTCTCACATCATCCTGTGTCTCAATACATAGAGGCTGAACGTCTTTTCTTTTTAACTCCATATCATGATGACATTGGGTTTGGGACTCCACAGGCTCGCACTGAAATAATTGATGCCATTTATATTTCACATTCAACTTCATCACAAGATCTCTGTAGACTTGCACTGAAATTGTTTTCCTACGGAAGTCTAACAACACAGCAGCAATATAATGACATTTTAATGGGATCCCTATAGACTTGCCATGAAATTGTCAAGAGAAAATAGTAGTGATGTTAATTGAATTGGGAGGTAACATTGTTAAAATCAAATGGGAAAAGTAATTGCTCTGTGAGAAGAAATATACAAATTTAGGTGCTGATCCTTCAGAGATATTTGCACATGAGTAATTTTGCTCAGAGAAGAAATCCCCTTGAAATCATCTTCTCTGGGGAACCTAGCCAAGTTAGGACCTAGAATAAAGCATTCGGTTTTGTCTTCTGCCTTCATATACACTATGGCTAACCAAAGGCAACAGTAGAGACATCATCTGTGACATTTCCTATCAAACATCTTTGCAGATGCTAAGTAGAAATTACCTGAAAATCTTGCCACTTGACATCATACATCTTCTAACTGTACACAAATACAGTAAGAATTGCCTCACTGGTAAAACCCTTGGATAAAACCATATTGATAATGATATCATGGAAGGCCAATAGGCCTAAAACATGTCCTGGCTTGCTCCACCCTTCTGCTGATGAGGCAAACAAGAGCAGGAGGAAAACAAAGGCTTGGGCCATTATGTTCCCTCCCAAAGTGATAAAAAGTACTCACAGGTGTTTATGCACTTGTGAATGTCTTCCCCAAATAAGGGTAAGCAAGCCCTGGTTTCACCTCATATGGTGAATTTGGCAAAGTGCCATTTGATTGGTGAATCTTTGTGGCCAAAGGAACCATTACGCTTAGGCAAATAATATAAATGGAGCTAAGTTGCAGGCTCAGTTCTGCCCTGCCTCACTGTTCTGTTTGGACAATGAGCTTTGCTCTGCTCTGCCTCAGTGTGTTCTGCTCTGCCTCATGCTTCAGACCAGCTTAGCCCTGATGTTTTGGGCTTGAACTACCTGGAAACTTAAGTGCCTCAAGTTTACCAGGAAAAGACCTCATGACGTAGTGAGAAGTGCCACCACTTCTCTGCACCACTTGTGCTCTCTGCGCATCTGCAAGAGATCCTGCCTGCACTTCTGCAAACCTCCATGCCAAGAGGAACCAGGATCAGGTCAGAGATCATCTGCCTCTTTACCAGCCCCCTGCTAGAGCCTGGGAAGATCTAGAAGCCTCTCAACAGCTGTTAAGACACTGACAGAACTCCCTTCAAGTGTTTGGGTACTGTCTGGAAACTATAGTTAGTCCTGGGAATCCAGAGATAATACTTTGTGAGTAAATATTCATAATCCTCTCTATAACTGAATTCTATTGTGCCTTCTTCAGTAGCAGAAAGGAGCCTCTCAGGTGTCCTCCAGGGGGAGTGGTATATTGGCTTCAAGATTCTCTTTCCAAAATAGTTTAGTATTTGTTATATTATTACTAGTTATTTCTTAAGTGTTCTAGATTCCCTGTATATTTCCCTCTGTGTAATACTTTCCGTGACCGTGCAAAGAACCTATTATTAAAAATTATGGTCTGTGGTGAAATAGCTAAATATCAAAATAAAAAAATTATATTAATTTTGGAATAGATCCCACCCATACCATTACAAATTAAATTGCTGGAAGTTTTTTCACTCAACTTCAGCAGAGCTAGCATGCCATTCCCAGCATCAGCTTCCTATAAATCCCAGACTCAAAGCTCAAACACACACCTGCTTTGGAGGCTAAACCTACAGAGAGGAAGTCTAACCCTTCTGTCCACTGAAACATAAGAATGTGTGTGTGAGAGAGCCAATTGCACTATTGTCTGAAACGTGGTGTCACATGGCCTGATGGCACAGCTCAGAGGCACTGAAAAAGCGTCACTGAAAGGCCAATGTGCACACTGCACTCCACATAGCTCTGGAACATTGCCCCTGTGCCACAAGGGGTGAGGGGAGAACAGTAACTTTTGGGTAACAATGTGTGAGCAGGGAGCCTAATGGCTTCGGTCTGTACCTCCCTCACAGCTGACCCCTCTCCTCTGCATCGCTGCACACTGCACACACTGTCTGCCAGTTCCTCAGCAGTCCTTCTCCCCCACCTCCTGCTGCACCTTCACTCCACACTGCTCTCACAGCCTGGATAGTTCCCTCTACCTGCACCACTCCACCAGCACTGCGCTGCTCCATTTCCGCTGTTGCCACGGTTTGCCTTTATTTACTCCAAGGGAATTATTCTAATCTGACGACGGTTGGTACAGGATAACGGGGTCACGACAGTGTCTGACTGAAGACTTCCTCTTTTATTTCTGGTATGGTAAGAGAGAAAAAATAGCTTTAAAAATGAGCCTTGCAATCCTCACCTGAGAGATTTTCGAGTTCAGTCATGGCAAATTTCAAGAGGCTGCTGGAGTGGGCAGTGCCACCTGACTGTGAAAAACCTTGCTCCCTTGCCTGTAGCTTTGTGTGTAAGAATTACACTAACATCTACTGACAGTTTTTCAGCTGGTCAGAGAACAGTCAGAGCACAGTGAAAAAGAATCCCCCATGATCAGAAGGATCTAAACCAGTTATTCTCAATATAGCAAGTTCTGTCTGGGAATAAAGTGGGCCTTATTTGTGGTATTTTTGAGAGTACTTCCTCATAAGCAGAGCTGCAGGTTGGGAGGATGTAAGAAGATCAATGCGGAAAGCAAACTATTAGCAATTATAAATTATTCCTTTTTTTTCCCCCCCTCAAGCCTAGAGCCATTGATCTGTCATCTACACCTCAGATGAACAAAAAGCCTGTTACACTGGTGTCCTGATAAGTGACTTGATAACTCGTGAGATCAGTACAAAGCTGCTGAGTGACTCTGGGCAAGGGGTTCAACTTGACTTCCTGGTAACCAGATCAGAACTTTCACCATTAGCTGTTGCAGAAGCAGGAAACATTTTTATGGCAGGCAAAAACTTGGGACTAGATGATTTTTCAAGGTCCTTTCCAGCCCCTAGCATTTTGTGATTCTGTGAAAACAAAACTAAGGAATGACTTATTATGAAAAGAGTAGAGACAGAACAAACCAGAAAACATTATTATGTCTGGGTTTGAATTTATGATTCATCCGCATCTCAAATGAATGCATTTCTGGCATTTTTTCATACAAAAAAAAAAAAAAAAAAAAAAAAAAAAAAAAAAAAAAAAAAGGATATATTTTTTNAAAAAAAAAAAAAAAGAAGGATGTAGTTTACTTAAAGACACAGAGAGGGTAAAAACAGTGATGAGCAATAGGAAATGGCTTCTGTTTAAAGAGAAATGGAAAAGACCCTTGGTTTATATTAAGGACTGCAATGATGCAAGTAAATGCATTCAGTATTTTTAACATCATGGGGACATGGAGACACCCAATGAAAATAATTGCCAAATATAGAATTAAGTGAAGGAAGACTTTTTTTCTCATATAATAAATAACTAAACTGTGGAGCTCATTGATGCAGGACATGGTAGATGACAAAACCTCAATGGAAGTGTGAAAAAGATTGGATGCCCTCATGGAGGACAGGTTTTAAAAGTGATGATCTGGAGGCAACACTGAGATCATTAATTCATTGAGAGCTGAGTAGAGATCTACAAGAAAGAAAAGCAATATGTAGCTGCCTTAATTCCTACACTCAAACATTCATTGGAGTTTGCTGGCAGGGGACTTAATCAGAAACACTCTAGATGCTGTGGTGGGATTGAGTGCAGCTGATCTCAAGTCTTACAGAGTATTAAGTGAAATAAGTCAACAGTGTTCCAGCACTGGACCAACTGTCTCCTTGTCAAACCACTACTTCAATCAGCAGCTGTGCACCTGTCAGTTCTGTTTGAATAGTAAGGACCTCAGAAAGCAGGAAGCCTGACTGACATCACACTCCCACATATGGACTCTTCAGATAGTCTGAGGGCACTCTGGTGTGGCAGGTTAGTTGGCCTTATAATGTTTACTCTGTAATCAAAGAGAGTATTTCAAGCAGAAGGTTTACCAGTCTGTTACTCTTTCCTAGTCACTACATTCCTCACAGACTAGACATTTAAATGCATTGCCAGCGCTTACCCTCTGAATTGTCATTTGAATTTTTAGAAATTTTATATTGTTTAGGAAAATTATTGGTCTTTTGGCTTTGCTTTAGAACTAGAAACAAAACCAGACAGTGAAGCCAGCCATAGCTCCCCTCAGACTGCTCCTGAAATGTCTAAAGATGAGCACATCTGACTAGTTTATTTGTGCTTGAACTTCTAGCCAAAGTGATTGCTAAGTTACTTATTTCAGTGGCTCCACTTCTTCAGTGCTGAAATCCTGGGTGATCCTCGAGGCCGCCATGAGTGCTCTGCACATGGAGCTGCAGAAAGTATTAAAAACTAAAGCACACACACGGCTGTTTTGGCAGACTGTGACCAGTTGGTCCAAAGTTGTGGAAACCATTGAGCAAGATGTAATCCTTAAGAAGGCAGAGTCCACTCTCGTGTATTCAGAGATAGACCCATAATTATTTCAGTCGAGTCCAAATCAGGCACCAGAGCTGGACATTAAATTGTTTTGTTTCATTCTGACATTTTTTTTTTTTTTAATGACAATAAATGCTAATAGGAAAACAAATGTTCACAGGGATGTGCTTTATTCTGCCTTTACATGTGCAGCATGCAAGGGGCCTTTTCATGCAGAAAAATGCATAAATCAATCCCCTAGTTTTAATTACAGGAATGCAGCATTTTCACAATAGAAAAATGCAGCCAGTAACAAGATGCACAGACATGAGACAAAGAAGAGTAGGGATTGCAGAAAAAAAAGAGGAGAGACAATTTAGATATTAGACACAATGAAGGAGGATTAGAATCATAGAATCACNTCCAGGGATGAGGCTGCCACCACCTCCCTGGACAACCTGTTCCAGAGTCTCACCACCCTCATGGTGAAGAACTTCTTCCTAACATCCAGTCTGAATCTACCCATTTCTAGCTTTGTTCCATTCCCCCCAGTCCTATTACTACCTGGCAGCCTAAAAAGTCCCTCCCCAGCTTTCTTGTAGGCCCCCTTAAGATACTAAAAGGTCACAATAAGGTCACCTCAGAGCCTTCTACTCTCCAGACTGAACGGCCCCAACTGCCTCAGTCTCTCCTCATAGCAGAGCAGCTCCAGCCCTCTGATCCTCCTTGTGGTCTTTCTCTGGACACTTTCCAGCACATCCATATCCCTTTTGTACCAGGGACTCCAGAACTGGAAGCACTACTCAAGGTGGGGTCTCACCAGTGCAGAGTTGAGGGAGAGGATCACTTCTCTTGACCTGCTGCCCACATTTCTCTTGATGCAGCCCAGGATTCATATGAGGAAATGGTTATAGGAATTACACAGTGAAAGCATTTCACTTACACATCCAAGGCCAGGTTCTCAGCAGCTAGAAGTAGATGCAATTTTACTCAATCAGTTTCAGAGAGATCTACTACAAAAAGGCAGTTCTAGTATCATCTTGGGATCATTCAATTACTGCTAACTTTTTTTGTCTCTCTTCCTTTTCTTTGGTGCTAGTTTTACCGGTCATGAAAATAAAAGAAAAATTATTTTCTTGTTGGTTTATACAGGGTCATTGTCAGTTGGAACAGTGAACCACCAGACGCACACACACTCAGTGATGTAAAAGTGCTGATGCTGATACAGGGATGTAGGTGGATGTCAGAGACTGAGATAAACAATATGTCCCAGCATCTCAGAAAAAACTTTGTTTTGAGCTATATTTCCGAGTAATGCTAAGCAGGCATCCTGTTTGTACTCGCTGTCCTGAAAATCCCTTCCTGCATGAGCTCAGACCCCCAAGAGCTCCCCAATATACAACAGCTGGACAAGAAACCAATCAGGAGAACACAGAGTGAGCTTGTGCATGCTACCATGGGACCACCTGCCTGACTGCTCAGCTTGCATGGACTGAAAGATCACCATTCTGGACCACCACACCTGGAACTGAGCTCCTGTCACTTAACACACATAGGAGGTGAAGGCTTCCTGTTGTGACAGGTGATGCTGATTCCAACCCAACTGCAGCCTAGCAGCTCCTGGTTTATCAACAGTAGTGACCATTTCAGAGACACCAGCTGGACAAGGGGTCTCAACCCTGGAAACCTCCTACCACACTAAGCATGCCCAACGCCACTGGACAGTGGCCTGGCTAAGCAAATCACTCTTGGAAAATGCTAAGTGACTCGCAGAAAAACATGCATATTCAATGAGGCAGCCAGGGAAAAGGAGAGAAGCTCTGACCTGCAGACCGAACATTCCCCAACCACTCTCTTCAAACTGACTTTCGGGATGCTGAATGACTCCGGGGTGACCTCTCTTCTCTCTGCATGGGGGTATTTCTTTTTTTTCATCCTCTTTTCTCCCCTGCCTCTCTTACTTTCTCCCGCGCCTCATCCTTAGTCTCATGTAAGTCCTGTGAATGCAGTAAAACTAGCCTATGTATTTGACATCATTTGTGCCTTAATTCTGTGCCTGAGAATCTGAACCTCCCACACTTGGAATTCCTCCAGACTGGGACAGTGAAACACCTGGAAAAGGTGAGAGAGGAGGTGGAAGCAGCTCATAGTGAAGCAAATAATATAAAGGGTCTTGCAGTATTCACTGATGGAGATTCAATGCTATGGATTTGGCAGTCTGAGCAAGAAAACAGACACAGTAAAAGCTCAAAATCATCTTAAGGTCAAATGAAACTAGCATGATAATGTCACATCATTTCTGCAGCATCCTAATTAAGAGAACTAGGTATTTGTTTCAATGACCCTCTGTATATGTTTATGTTTATAAATATGTGAGGGGTGAGTGTCAGGAGGCTGGAGCCAGCCTCTTCTTGTTGATGCCCAGTGACAGGACAAGGGGCAAGGGGTGGAAGTTGAGGCATAGGAAGTTCCATGTGAACCTGAGGAAGAATTTTTTCCCTGTGAGGGTGACAGCACCCTGGAACAGGCTGCCCAGGGAGATTGTGGAGTCTCCCTCTTTGGAGATATTCAAAACCCACCTGGACACATTCCAGTGTGATCTACTCTAGGTGATCCTTCTCTGGCAGGCGAGGCTGGACCACATGATCTTTTGAGGTCCCTTTCAGCCCCTCACATTCTATGATTCTATGATTCTGATGTCACATGTTGTAGGACTGTAGTAAATTACAGCAGAAAAAAATGTTATGTATATGATTTTGAAATAAATTTTATTATACTTGATCAAAACATAAAATACGTTTTTATAGAAGTAAGCTGTGCTTATTTTGAAGTAGGAGTAAGTGTTTTTTTCAGAGTTTGTTAGTAAAATGCCAGTATGTTATGCATATTCAACATGCACAAAATTGCAACAAATTCTCAATAATAATTTTGTTTAAAAAAACCCTATGAAATATTATTATAAAGTGAGAATATATATATATATAATGTGAACCTGTAAAAAAAATTACTTTAAAACCAGCTCATGTTTCACTAAAAGGTTGCTAGAAATTATAGACTTCCTAGAAATGGTTCCAGCTGCACTAATCAATAAGGAGGCTACGTAATGCCTACTGGTAGACTGCACCCATTACAGCTGTTTCACACCACTGTCTTGTCTACAGTCTGCAGCCTTGGACCATTCCTTATAAATCTTTTGGGAAGTAATTACAGGTTTTCTTTCACATTTGTATCACATCTGAACGGTTTGGTTCAGAGCTATGATAAAGTTGCTTAAAAACTACTGTGCAACAGAACTGCACTTGTGACATCCTAACAGAGGATTTGTAAATAAGCATGTAATTATGATAAATAAGTATATAAACAAAATAACATTAGCCTTCTTTTCACAGGATACTATTTTCCCTCACTAAGGCAGCACGTAGGGTATCTTTGTCAGCAATATAGACAGAGGAATCGAGTGCAGCCTCAACAAGTTTGCAGATAGCATCAAGCTGTGTGGCACGACTTGCTAGAGGGCAGGAATCCATCCAGAGGGACCCGGACAGGCNATTGACAAGGTCTTGTAATGACAGGAGGAGGAGGAATGGATTTAAACTGGCAGAGGGGAGATTGAAACTGGGTGTTAGGAAGAAGTTCTTTGCAGTGAGAGTGGTGAGACACTGGCACAGGTTGCCCAGGGAGGTTGTGGAGCACAGAATCACAGAATGTGATCAAAGATCATTCTGTGACCCATAACCTCCCTGAAGATGTCCAGGACCAGGTTGGATGAGGCCTTGAGCAACCTGTGCTAGTGGGAGGTGTCCCTGCCTGTGGCGGGGGGTTGGAACTGGATGAGCTTTGAGGTCCCTTCCAACCTTAGACATTCTATGATTCTATAATATGAGAGAAGCCTTCTCCAAAAAGTGTGTCAGGTTCATTGTATGTGTGGTAAACTGTTTATAAGTATAGAGTCAGATTTCAGTATGGAAGTTTTTATTTCAGAAACTGAGAAAACTCTTCAGGGCCATTTGCGCAGGCCCTTGTTCTGAAGTGCTGCAAATCTAGGTCCTGCCTGGTCTGCACCTTCTTACTAGCTGATGGCAAATCTCAGTTGCACAATGTTATGTGCTTATATGCTACATATGCTACACAGTTCAGATTTCTGGAATGACTGCATCAGACAGGTTGGTTTGCCTCTGCCATAGACTTGAAGTGGTGCTTTGATGACTTCCTTTAGGCCACCTGTAACCCTTATTTCCTGAAGTGGAAGAATCTACTCGCTGTCTCTATTTTGTAAATGTTTTGACTGATCGTTCATAGAGTTCTAGCTCTCCCAGATGCAGCGAAACATCCTGGATGGAAAAAAAAAAAAATATATATATATACAGACATCCTCAGGGGAAGAGTACAAAGGGAGCTCTCCAAGTTTCCCCAGAAGGTTCTGATATAAACCTGGAAAGACAGTAGAGCAGTGTAGACTCACCTCCTAGTAGTTTGTTTTTAAGTTGTTGTGAAGGCCAGCATATGAAAACATAGATGGCATCCTTGCCTATGTCACTGAACATATATAGCTACAGGGGATTTGTACATTCTATGCATCAACTATGCAGTCCACAGATATCTCTAAAACCCTATTGTTCCCAAGACCTAACTTCATATCTGTATATTTGTTCCATGGACACAGANGGGGGTTGTAGAGTCTCCCTCTCTGGAGATACTCAAAACCTGCCTGGACATGGTCCTGTGTGATCTGGTATAGGTGATCCTGCTCTGGCATAGGGATGAGCTTTCGAGGTCACTTCCAGCCCCTGACATTCTGTGATTCTATGATTCTTTCTGTCCCCTAGATGAGTACCAGAGGGATCTCTTTGGGGAATGCTGACTTTCTTTGTCAGTTCAGTGCCTACCACTTAGCATGTCCAAGAGGCCTTGGAGATGACCAGACCAACCTCTCTTGTGTGTGCAGAGCCAATCTATACTGCAAATTAGGCCATACTTAACTATTCCTTAAAGCAGAACAGGCTGTTGTTTTGAAGAGAAAGAATTTGTTTCACTTATTTATAAACTATCTGCTCCCAAGAATGAACTGTGTAGAGGGGCTGCTTGTCACATCAGAAGCCCATTGGAAGATGGTGTAAATGTACCAGAGTGGCTTTTTTTGTAGAGAGGAAAGTGAGGAAGGGGGTCATGGTCTAGCCCTTGTGGTTGCTGTGGGTTTTTTTTTTTTTTTCTGTTGTGGTGTTTGTTTGTTTTTGCTGTTGTTTTGGGTTTTGGTTTTTGCATGTGTGTGTTTTGTTTGTTTGTTTTTTGATTGATTGGTTGGTTGGTTTGTTTGTGGTTTTTTTGGTTTGGTTTTGGTTTTGGTTTTGGTTTTGGTTTTGGGGTTTTTTTTTAAGAGAATCATATGTGACTGCAAAGAATTGACCAGAAAATCTTGTCGCCTGAGTGAGCCCCTAAAAAACCCCAAATATATTCCACATGCACAGAGGAGAAGAGGAAAGCATTGCTATACAAAGCATGATTTGCATTCAGACTCGATCACTGTTCCAAGCAGGATGTGGCATCCCACCTCATAATGGCAGTCCTGAAGATTTAAAATAAATTTACTATCAAATAATACAACAAAACCTTAATGAAAACCTGTATTTGGTTCAAATTATTTGTGCTGGGGTAGTCTAAACATGCATCCTTTTTATATGGGCTTGATCAGAAGTGGCAGGCAAAATGCAAAGAGCGTTGTCAGTTAAGCTTTATGGGTGCAGAAGAGTGCACAAACCATAAATGAGAAGTAGCATTATGCCAGAGATTCTTGCCATCTGTTGTTTAGTGATGTTTGATGTGTAGTTCAGATGGACATCATCCCCATGAAGTGATCCTATAATCAGATTCACACAGGACATTCATCATTTTCAGGCATCATGTGTCTGCCCTCCCTTAGGATAAAGCATGCTGGGAAAGTGCGGTTTAAATAATGACAGACATCATTTGCTGAAGCTGAATCTTGTTATTTTCAGCCTTCTCCATTCCTAGGAAAGGAAAATCACTGCAGGTGCCACAGCAGATACCTCTGAGGCAAATGTTGTGGTTTTAATGCAGTCTGCAGCAATGTTTACTCAACATATCCACAGCTCAGTTTCTTTAAAAGCTGTAGCTTGTGGGTTTGGTTTTCTGTTTGTTTGCTTGTTGTTGTTTCCTTCCCCCCCCCCCAATTAGCTGATGGGATGAAAGAAAGTTGTCATATGGACAACTTTAGCACATTTACACATGCTTTCAAATCACCTTTCAGCATTTAAGTTGGGAGCTACCTATCCATTGTGTCTGGAGCCAAGTAGTGCAGCAGTTTTAGTAGAGATGTCTGGAGGTTTTGACTCTCTAGGCACACTCATTTAGGAATCCTGAGCAATGAATAATAGCACCCATGCATTTTCCTGAATAAGGGAATAAGTGCTGCAGATGTTAATATGTGGACATTTTCTGTACATGAATGTAAGTATTTGTTTATATATGCATACATTTACGTTTTCCTACTAGGACTGCTTTAGTAAACTGCTTTCATTCTGAGATCATAATCACTCTTGCATGCATATGTGCACACACACAAAGGGCTGGAGACAACTGCATCTCTAAATAGAAATGTACACATTCTGGCTGTTTTTGGTTTTGCTTTTCTCTCCATGCCTCCCAGGCAAATGGCAGCAAGGCTCTGACTCTTTCCAAGCCAGCCTTGTGAGGCTTGTTTGCCCAAGTTCAGGTCTCTCACAGGGAGCACACGGAACTGAGCTACCTAAAAATCTGCCCTGCATCCTTTCTGGCATCCATGCTAGGTATGTGAACAAGATTATGTTACTTTCTTGAGGTAGGCTTAGGAGTTATGTCATGTATTAAAGAGATATCAATAGTGCATGTAAAGTGTGTGCAGTCCTGAAAGCAAAAGGATTGCATTGTGACATGAAAAGTGACAGGAAGCACCAGCCTCGGGTTTCCTCAGCCCCAGTGAGCAGTTTAACAAGACTCCGTGATGCATGTCACCTCTCCTGCCATGCCTGTAGGACACACTGCGTGTCTTTATTCCTCGTGCATACTATACTGCCTCATCTGTAATTATAAATATATGTTTAGTGTCAGTTCAAAGCCTCCCCTTGACAGGGGTGTTCCCTTTTCAAGGATTTTGAATCTCTGACATTCCTTCTTCAGAAACTCCAGAGCAGGGTGTGATAGTCTCCTGCTGACAGTTATCTCCCTTCAAAGGAACTGCCAGAGAAAATCTATTGCAATGCAGAGGGGAAATTGTCTTTTGTGTCACCCATTGGACACGCACTGGCTTCTATAACAAGAAGCCATTTTCTATGCTTGGCTTTTTTTTTTTTTTT
>WBNM01027139.1:37863-57407 GCA_013399055.1 Ramphastos sulfuratus | reverse complement strand
TTTTTTTTTTTTTTTTTTTTTTTTAAAGTATCCATCTGCCAGTTCATTATTATTTTTATATTACAGTACCATCTAGAGGTCCCAAATGGGATCAAAGCTCTGCACAGTATATGTAGCATGCAATTGCCTTCTGGGAGAAAAAGTATCCATCCTGTCCATCCTGAATAGATAAGAGAAAAGCAGAATTATTGTCAGTATTTTATACATTTAATAAACCGTCCCTATATTATGAATTTTGCATGCAGTAAGATGCCTGCAGTTAAACAAGGAATAGAGAGCTCTTGGGCCTGTCTTTTTAGCTGGGACTGCTTTTGAAGATAGCCCACTGTCCTACATTGATTCCACCAGAAATCTGCTGTGTTTCTAGTTGTCCACCAGCCATCAAGAACTCCCAGTCAAAAAGGCTGCTGTGTGAATCAACACATCTCAGACACATCCAGTTACTTCCTGAGATGTATGGAAATAAGAGACACGAACAAGGGCTGCTGAGCGTTAATCAGAAGGCTTCCCTGCCACCTTACTCTTCATTGATCATAGTCACCTGAAAATGAGAAAAACATTGTCTGGGAAACTTTTATCTTCTTTGTAAGGGGTTCATATTTCTGAAAGACTTTTCATCATGTAAGATTTATGAAGATAATTCTGAGAGGGTGAGTTTCCAGAACTTTAGTCCTAGATCTAAAAAAAACCAAAGTGTTCTCATATATTTCATATGAGGACACCACAATGTAATGTCACTAAAGACAGCAGGATAGAAACCTGAATTCATGGCAAATTTGAGCTGTAATTTAGAGCTACTATAGGGAGTTAGAAACCATAAGTAATTTGAAATACCCTTACTCAGATAGGTTGATAATTTTCCTCCATGAAGGAGGCAAGATCCTAGTGGAGGTAAACTGATAGTCATTTTGTCCAAATGGCCAGATCTAAATCATCTAATTTAGGTGCAACAGCACTTAACTACAAGCCACTTTAGCACCAGGAAGACAACCCAGTGCATTTAAATGAGTCGGACAGACCAAATGAACAATTAATAGAAGGAGGTTAAGAGTATCTGAATGGTGATGCAGAAAGTTGGTGTGTTGGGTAGGGACTGCAAAAATGAAAAAACATGCTAGATACACTGGGAGGGGGGGAGGATATCTGAAAATGCTTTTTGCTTCAGGAGATCAGATGCTTTTATTCAGGTGGGAAACAGACCATTTTGCTGAGATTATGGCTGAAAAGGAAGGTGAGCACTGAAAAAAACAAAAGGTAGAAAAAAATGTTAGATCTTAACGTTAGGGCCTGCATGTAGAAAGCAAAACATCCCCAGGACATTACCAAGTTGGAGAGGTGTGACTACATCTCATAGTCTACCTCAAGTCTGTCAGGCATTCATACCAATGCCTCATTCCTCCCTCTTGTTGAAGCTAGTTTGTTACATGACCAGGAATGAAAAGTTACAAGACCAGAAAGGATGGCAAGAGTAAGCACAGCCCTGAACTAAAGGCATAGTGCTCACCTGGAATGACAGAGCTCTACCCTGCCCTTTGTTCCTGCCTGTCCCTTTCTTTCTTGCCTTTTTTTTTTTGCAGGAAGATGTGGTCTTGTGCCAAGAGACATCCAAGACTTTTTGGTCTAGGGCCCTGTGTTTGCATCAAGTGAGATTGCAACATTTCTGAGGTTTCACATTGTTAACACTTGGTCTTACCTGCTCTTGTTTGAATTCTTCCCTTCTGCTACCACTTACGTACTTAACCCCCCACTGCGCTGTGTCTGAACAATGGACCATAGTGCCTGGGATGTTTTGGTAAAAAAAGTTGGATTGTATTCCCTGGAGGTTTATGACCTGAGATATGCTACACTTTCTAATTTCTGTATATCAACTAATAAGGCATCCAAGCCATCTTATATATTTTTGATCAGCCCTTATTAATCTATTAAGGGTGCTACGTCAAACTTTGAATACAAAGAGGAAATTTGTTACTTCTGTTATTGCACATCAGACTACTTGGGGACATCTGCTATATTGGTGTATATTTAGGGAATGCAGCATAGTTACATGACTACTCTTCCCTCTGGACTGAGGTAGGCTCAGAGAGTGTGTGGATGAGGAAGGCAGAGGATGCCAGTGTGTGAGGCAAGAAAGGACAATAAATACTCTGTGATGGACTCAGCTGTCATCTCATAAGATCTATGGAAAGTTTTAGCAAGTCTTCTTAACAAGTTGGTTTTCTAAAAAGAGGGCAGGGGAATCACAGAACCACAGAAACATCCAGGTTGGAAAAGCCCCTCAGGATCACCAAATCCAACCCATAACCCTACTCTACAAGGTCCCCCCTGAACCATATCCCCAAGCACCACACCCAAATGACTTTTAAACACATCCAGGGTTGGTGACTCCCCCTTTATGAGCACCTCATTCCAATGTTTGACCACTGTTTCTGTGAAAAAAAATTCATAATATCTAGTCTAAACATACCCAGCGGCAGCTTGAGGCCGTTCCCTCTTGTTCTATCACTGTGAGAAGACACCAGTACCGACCTCTCCACAATGTCCTTTCAGGTAGCTGCAGACAGTGATGAGGTNTGGCTCACATTCAGCTCCTGTCTATTACAAGCCCCAGATCCCTTTCTGCCAGGCAGCTCTCCAGCCGCACTGCCCCAAGCCTGTAGCATTGCTTGGGGTTGTTGTGACTCAAGTGCAGGACCTGGGATTTGGCCTTATTGAAGCTCATGCATTGACATTGGCCCATCCATCCAATCTATCCAAGTCCCTCTGTAAAGCCTCCCTACCCTCATGCAGATCAACATTGCCACCTAACTTGGTGTCATCTGCAAACTTACTGATGGCACACTGTCTTCATTAAGGCCATCAATAAAGATGTTAAAGAGAAGTGGTCCCGACACTGAGCCCTGAGGAACACCACTCGTGACTGGGTGCCAGTTGGATTTAACTCCACTGACCACCACTCTTTCATCCAGTAGTGTTTTATCCAGCAGAGCTGCGCTCGTCCAAGCCATGAGCAGTCAGTTTGTTCTGTAGTGTACAGTGTCAAAGGCTTTTTGAAGGTCTAGGTAGACAATATCCACAGCTTTTCCCTCATCCAACAGTCAAGTCGTAAAAAGAAATCAGGTTCATCAGGCAGGACCCGCCCTTCATAAACCCATGCTGGCTGGACCTGATCCCCTGGTTGTGTGTAATGGCACTTGAGATGCTCTGCTCCACCACCTTCCCTACTACCAAGGTCAAACTGACAGGTCTATAGTTTCCTACATCCTTCTTTCTTCCTTTCTTGTAGATAGGTGTCACATTTGCTACCCTCCAGTCCATTGGCACCTTCCCAGTTAGCCATGACCTCAGGTCAATGGAGAGCGGTTTGGCAAGCACATCTGCCTGCTCCTTCAGCACCCTTGGGTGTAGCCTGTCCAGCCCCATAGACTTGTATGGGTCTAAGTGGTGTAGCAGATCACTGATCACTGCCTCATTTATTGTGATGATCTCATTCTGATTCTCCTTTCTGACTCCTAGTTCATGAGGCTGGGTACCCAGGGAACTGCTGGATCCAGTGCTAAAGACTGAGGCAAAGTAGACATTAAGCACCTCAGCCTTTTCCTCATTCTCAGTTACCATGTTTCCTTCTGCATCCAATAAAGGATGGAGATTTTTCCCTAGTCCTCCTTTTGTTGTTAATTATAGAACTTACAGAAACATTTCTTATTATTCTTAATGGCTAGTTTGAGCTCTAGCTGTGCCTTGGCCCTCCTAATTTTCTCTNGGCAGGACCCGCCCTTCATAAACCCATGCTGGCTGGACCTGATCCCCTGGTTGTGTGTAATGGCACTTGAGATGCTCTGCTCCACCACCTTCCCTACTACCAAGGTCAAACTGACAGGTCTATAGTTTCCTACATCCTTCTTTCTTCCTTTCTTGTAGATAGGTGTCACATTTGCTACCCTCCAGTCCATTGGCACCTTCCCAGTTAGCCATGACCTCAGGTCAATGGAGAGCGGTTTGGCAAGCACATCTGCCTGCTCCTTCAGCACCCTTGGGTGTAGCCTGTCCAGCCCCATAGACTTGTATGGGTCTAAGTGGTGTAGCAGATCACTGATCACTGCCTCATTTATTGTGATGATCTCATTCTGATTCTCCTTTCTGACTCCTAGTTCATGAGGCTGGGTACCCAGGGAACTGCTGGATCCAGTGCTAAAGACTGAGGCAAAGTAGACATTAAGCACCTCAGCCTTTTCCTCATTCTCAGTTACCATGTTTCCTTCTGCATCCAATAAAGGATGGAGATTTTTCCCTAGTCCTCCTTTTGTTGTTAATTATAGAACTTACAGAAACATTTCTTATTATTCTTAATGGCTAGTTTGAGCTCTAGCTGTGCCTTGGCCCTCCTAATTTTCTCTCTGCATAGTTTCACTACATCTTTATAGAACTCATGAGAGGTCTGTCCTCTCTTCCAAAGGCTATAGACGCTCCTTTTGTTCTTGAGGTCCAGCCAAAGGTCCCTGTTCAGCCAGGCCAGACACCTTCCCTCCTGACTCATTTTTCAGCATGCAGGGACAGCTGCTCCTGTGCCTTTAAGACTTCCCTCTTGGAATATGTCCAGCCTTCCTGGACTCCTATATCCTTCAGGTTGGCCTCCCAAGGGCTGCTAAGGTGAAATGTCCTAGGACATTGACAATTTAAGCTTTAGGAAAAGGACAACGAATTAAGAAAATTTGATGTTACAATCAGTTTTTTAATAGGTGGTGAGAATGATCCTGAAGAAAACAGTTTTGTCAAGTTCCTATGCCCCAACACCACAGATACTGCAGTTTGAGGTATCTACTATTAAAGAAAGGAGAATGGTGCTAGATACTTATCACCTTTGCAACTCTGGACCTAAGGTCCTAAGACTTCTGGATAGCTGAACTATGGGAGGACTCAGCTCTATTCAAATTGCTTGTAAGAGCAAACTCCAGCAGCTGCCTTTATGCCATCATACCTGCCACAGTGTTGTATGACTGACCTACATATCCCTACAGAAGAGAAATGTGCCCTGCTATAGTTTCTGCCAAGCGCTATAGGACTCTGATTGGACAGATGAATGATGCCAAATGCACTCCTAATAAAAGCCAATGCCATTAAGTTAGAAAATGAGGCTGCTGTCATATATGAGTGGTGGCAGAAGCATTTCTAGCTTAACAAGGTCTGACAAGACCTTCTCAGTATGCTCAAAAGAAATCAATGTCAACACCTAATCAGTAAAGCAGGTAATGGATTATTTTAAAAAAAGAAAAAAGCCATAGGTGCACTAGCTCATTTGGAAAGAAGAAACATATGACTTCTACAGATAATATAAAATATTTTAGCAGTAGTCACATTTACTAGGTTCAGGGAGAAGATGCTTTGACCTGAGCAGTTGAGATGTATTCTGAAGTCTGGCGGCAGAATGAAGGGCACATTGTGAATCTATGGACAAAGGAATTTGTAAGCTTTATCAGTCACTGCCTGGGTTTGCATAACAGGTTGGCTCAATGAAATATACCTGAACAGCATCTGTTTCTCCTTTTAAGACCACAGTGTGCAATGTGAACCATCACCCACTGGATAGAAACTGGGTGATAGGATGAGAATCCAGCATTTCAGTGAGCAACATGGAAAGCGTTTGCTGATTTTGCTGGGAAGCAACAGGCTGAAAGGACCAGAGACAAATGGCTTTAGCTCAAGTTTTCTTAAGACTCTCAGGAGTAAACCAGAGAAGATAGAACCCTAGCTAACAATCTCAAATAGGGACTAGATAGTGCTATAGCTCTTCTGCATGTACGTATTTACTAAAACAGAGTAGAATAAATCCCTTGTCTTGGGGTTTAGTCACTGACTAACATGCGGAAATCGGGCAGGTACTTGCAAGGTACTGACACAAGAAGGTTCTTAGACCTCTCTCTGCAGCACCTGAAATGAGTCAGACCAGGACAGAAGGCTGGGTGGATGCTTTTTTCTGAGACAATGTGCCTACTCTTGTGTTCCTAAAAAAACCCCTCTGCTCTAAAAAGTGCTGATCTTTCTCATCTTAGAAAATTTATAGGGTTCCACACTAAACTGCACTGGGTCTCTGACGTCTCCTTCCCACCCAGCCTCAAAGCTGTCCTCTCCAAGCTTCAGTGCTGGTGTGCCAGCAACAGGTTCTTTCCCCCAGCACTCCCTGCCACCTCTGTTATATGACAGGTTCTTGTCTCACTGCTGAACCAGCAAATCTGTGCAATCAGCTTTGCTTCGACACTAGGTAAGATGGTAAGTGTCTCCACTGCATTTAGTCTACAACCACAGAACTGAAAGAGGCTAAATAAGAATCGAGACTTCCTCCATTTTTTCCCCCCTTACTTCTCACTGCTGCTACTGAGAATCACTGGAGACATGTCAGATGTGTGCAATGTAAAAACCCAAGGCTGCCATGGAGGAGCTTCCCTGCAGTTATTAATCTGATGTCTTGATGTAATATGGGGACTGAGTGTTTTGAACATAACACCCTTGCTAGATTTTAATGGATCTTCAAGTGTCATAAAGTATCACTGTATTATAAAAGATGACCTTTATTAATAGATCAGGAGAATGCGAATTCCAAAGTTTTTTCTTCATTAAAATATCACTAATAATTAGTTCCCTGTCGTCCATCACTAAAAGTGAGAAAGTCTCATTAGCTTGTTAGTGCACCTAATAGCGCTTGGAAATGGGTTAGAAATCCTTCTCGTTTTTCTCGTAGTCCCTAAACCAGACCAGTGTCTTTCTTCGTTCACCTGCTGCGCTCCTGCCGCGCCGGGAGGTTGTAGCCAGAGGCATGCGGAAGGGCGCCAGCCTGCCAGCAGGTGGCGCCGCGGCCCCAGGCTGTGCCAGCGGCGCCCAGCCCGCCGGTGCCCATCCGGGGCGGGAGGTGGCTGTGGGAGCGGCCGGGCCAGACCGCCCCGGCAGCCGGGAGAGCGAAGGGGTCAGACCGGGGCCTCCGGCCCGCGGTGCCTTAGCGCTCCGGCCGGGACTGCTGCGACACCGACAGCAAGAGGCGGGTGGCGGCGGCGGGACGAGACGTTGGCGACTGCGATTGCCGAGGTAGCTGAAAGCGAAGGAAGAGTGACGGCATGGGTTTCTCCATGACGTCGAGGGGAACGAGAGGTATAGGAGCGCGCTGTGTCACGGAAGGAGGTGGGTGACATGGCATGTATTTGCATGATGTATTTGGTAGGAACACTCTTCACACACGCATCCGTTATTTCAGTAGTTTTATCTGTGGAATATCAGCGGAAGTGGTTGCTGAAGAAACTGAAAACAAAAAAGAAGACTATGGCATGGAGGAGTATCATGGAGGAGATACCACTGAGGCTTCTGTGCAGTCAGCGTGCTCCAGCCAGCCTGAGGACTAGCTCACACTCCCCAAATTTGCGACTAGCAACAATGGGGTAGCTCCAGATACAAGGGACCCCAGCCTATAGCAAGCTGAGCGTGTGTTGTCTGGGGCAGACTGGGACCTACTGTTAGTAAATGGTGAGGGGAGCAGCTCCACAGCTGCAGACTTCAAGACTAAAATGAATTTGGAGACTGATGGTTTTTGTTAGCATGCTTGAAGGAACAGAGATTAGAAACAAAATCTAGTGTTAGGGTCCTCCTTACGGTGCACTGTGGAAGGTTAGGGCAGCTGCATGAGAGGCAAACACAAAAGGCACTCAAGAGGATAACAACCCTTTATGCTTGGCAAGTGGATTGCCATTTTTTGTGGAAGCCGAAGAAACTAAATCATGTTTGGGTAGATCATAAGAGAGTGAAGGCAGGATTACTTGGTGCTGGAGGAGAAACAATTACTTCTCAGTACAAGTGAAGACCATTTCGTTGTGGTTTGTTGACCAGAGTTGATGTCTCCACTGTAATACATCTGTTGAACCCAATATAAGATCTGGTTTATTTTGCCCTTGACACATAGATTTCATAACCCTGGAGCTCCATCCAAATCCTCTGCAGGTACCCTGCTTACCATCACTATTTCTCCCTTCTTTCTGTCCTGTGATTTCTGGTTCTTTCAGAGGGAGTAGGTCTTTGAAGTGAAATGAGGGGCACTCATTATACCTCAGACTTCAGTCATTATTTTTTGAGCTGTCCAAACTGCCATGCTGACCACCTCATGCTTCTCAGATGGTGCTGACTGTACTTCTAAAGCCAGTACTTGCAGACAGGAGAGGAACAGGTGAGTCCTGCTCTGTCCACTGTCTTTGCCCTCTTCATATCATGTGGCTGAATGGGGAATACTTCACTCATGTTACCAATCCAGAACTTTCTGTGATATTCTAGGGTTTTTTAAATTCCCCCCTCTCAAATAGTTTCTGCCCTGCTTCTGTGGGATGAAAACTGGAGGGCTTCTCCCAGCCTACTCTAAACTGAATATTAAAGAACCACTTCATACTGAGTACATTAAAAGGTAAGCCACTGATGCTATGAGGAATGAGGTGAGATCCTCACCACAACAGAAAAATATTTAATACAGATCTCATCAAGAAGTTTTTTCCCTTCTTTCCCCAAGAACCTGACCTTTCTTCATTAGAAAATTATTGTTACTGTGTATTCCTCTTGGTCTTGACCTCAGCAGGAATTTTCCACCTCTACATTGCCTTTCTGACTGTATACAGCCTGCCATGCATGTGTATCCAACCCAAACCTTGTCCCAAAGTCTTCTGCCTAATATAACATCAGTCACATATGGGGAAAATGGTAACATTCTTTAGGAAAAACAGTGACCAGTAGTCCATAACAGACCATTTCAGACAGCAAACAGACTGCTTCTTACTTGGGTTCAAATTGCTCCAGGAAAACAAACAAACAAAACCACACACACACACACACAACCCAAAAAAAAAAGCAAAACAAAACAAAAAACAACTGGGAGTGCACTAGATCAATTACATGAGAAAGTTCCTTCACTGCAGTCATTCTTCCTGGTCACTCATTACACCTTGGGTAAAAATGGGTTCTATTTTATACCATGTGCAATAAACTCATCACTTCAGGGAAGCATTTGACCTATTTTACATATGCAAAATCATTGCAGCTGGACTGTCAAAAAGGAATCGTGACACGGAAAATTAATAATTAATTTTTCATTTTCCTATATAACCACAAAACTGAGTCATAAAAGAGGTACAATAACTGTGTGTGTATTTTATTAGATTATTTCATAATGAAATCTTACCTGGAAATTAATTTTAAATTCCTGAGATCATGCGCGAAGTTGGAAAGGTGCCCTGATAGCTCTGAAATAAACCATCAAGTTTAATGGTAGTGTATCAAATAAAGAAAGGAATATTTAGTGAGAGCAGTGTTTCACATCATCTTTGACATCCTCATTAACAATCAGAGAGAATACATTACAGATCTGTGACACTTTCAAATGATATTGAGTTAGAAAAGGTTGCTGAGCTGACAACAAAGCAGAAGAATACAGAGATATTAAAACATGGGTAGAAATTAACAATATATTTGTTTGAGGATAAAAAAAATCCAGACAAACAAAGATATAAATGAAAAATAATCAATGGATAATAAAAAATCAAGCAAGCCAGTGAATTGCAGGGTGCATGTGCCAGTCCAACATGTGGTAACTGATCTGTATGTTTATGTCATAAAGTTACAGTTAACAATTTTGTTAAATTCAGGGCAGTATTATCTAAGTTGGGTAAACTTCAGGGCAGACTAACAGAAGCAGTGTAAAATTTAACAGAAAAGAAGTACGTGTATATAAAACACTGCATAAAATATAAGATTTATTTGAGGGGATTTCTCCTTTGATGGGGGCAAATCAGGATGTCTTTTTCCTAGTAAAGGTAGAAAAATGGAATATACTGTCCCATATGCACACAACAGACACCTAGACAGTTCTCAAGGCAATGCTGATGAGACAATCCAAGCACTGGACAATATTTCCCCCATAGTTCATTATACCTTACCTTTGTGGGTGCCTCTTGTCTAATTTTGGAGGTGGAATGTCCCATCATTGAAGACACTGGAAGTTAAAGTGTAAACTTACAGTAGGGTAGTTTTAATCTGTGAATTCCATAATTTTTAAATTTTTTCTTTTCTGGAAGGAATAAGTCTATCAGTAGATAAAAAGAAAAAAGCACGTTTTAGAGATCAACTACAGCAACTGCAAGTTTTACCTTTATAGAACCAGTGGTTGTATTCCTGATAGCATTTTGCCAGTGAATCTCTGCCATAGCCACCAGTTTTCCTTGGTGACATAACTGGCAATTCTGAGAGAACAGGCTTCTGATGCAGTGCTTACTGTATGCTGCCTTGTGTCCTATCAGACCATAGAACTGGAACTGTTTCTGTACTATTGTAAAGAATGTTGATGGTAGTGACAGGCAAAAATACAGGTTTATTGCTGTGCAGTGTGAAAAACCAAACATGTTTAATCAATAGCAGTATTCTTCAGTGGTCTTAGACAATGCCAGCCATGATGGAGAAAGTTACACTTCACAAATATAGAAGGCTAGTTTTGGTCCAGGACAAGACAAAATGTGTTGGTGACTGTTCCACCTGTCTTTCTCAGATGGCCAAGAAATGTATAGAACTCTTTTGCTTGAGAGATTTGATTAACAAACGAGTGTTGAAAGGAGCTTGGGTTAATATTGCTTTATCAGTAGTTTGGACTTCCAGACTTGTTAGCAAGTTCCCTGTCTCAGATTTCCCAGATCTAAAAGGCTTCTGTTGCTTGCTTACAGGTGCTTGAAGTTGCAGCAGTATCCTGAAGCACACAGATTGCACTGGGTGCTCCTCATGCCGATGCTCACTTGGTAATGGAGAATCAAATTAGTTCATTCACCCTTTGTGAAGAATTAATGGTGGAATCTCAGTAATACATTGTCCCTCTTTTTTAAAAAGCATACTCATTTAGATACCTGGATCTGGTTAAAAATATACTTTTTTGGGCAAATCCACCATTTCAGCACAGTCATAGATAAAGAGGGACATTGCCTTCCACCACTTATTTCAACTTGTGGTGGGTTAAGAAACTTCCCCCCCACTATTGAAAAATTACCAGACCAGCTCAGATAGCTTGGAAGATGAAGCTATATTTACAGCAAAGTGAATTTACAAGCATACATGCACAATATATTTAAAAGTATTTACAGTTATATACAAATTAGAAATAATACAGAAATCCAAACTCCCCTCCCAGACAGACAAACTGCCCAGAAGGACTCAAAGCCACCCTTTCTCTCTCCCTCTCTTCCCCAGACAAACAAAAACAACCAGCAAAGCTTACTTAGTTATCTGGAAATGTTAGCCAGGGTTAGTGGAAGAGATTAGAGGGAAGAGTTCCAATGTTCAGTAGTGAAGAAGGCAAAAGAGGGACAAATTGTTTACACTTTGGCTTTTTATCCCATTTAGCAAACCAATGAATGATATAGACTTTATTTTCTTTTTACTACCAATGATCTAATTTCTCTCATTAGAATATTCCAGTTACCCTCAAACCAGCACACAAGTGAATAAAATCTTTTATTTATAGATAACATAAGAAAGTCAATTAGGTAAATAATGTCATATGTCAGTGATCTGCTTGTATGCAAAGCAGCAATTTTATTTCAGCCCTCAGAGACTACTGTTGCTACAAAATTAAAAAGCAAAATTAATCACAATTATGCCATAAATAAGTGTCAGTCTATTTTACAGCTCTGTCTGGATTCTGTCCTCACTACGTCCTCTGCAGCCTCCCCCAACCAGTACTGCTGCAGCAACTGGAGATTGCATTGCTGGTGGTTTATGTCTGAGCGGGGAGCACTGGGACCAGCAACCACAGGTTTCTGAGTCTCTGTTTGGGAAATACAAACAAATGCTGTGCAAACTCTTTTGACCTGCTCAGGAGGCAGCATTATTCACTCCTTGAAGAATAGGGATTTGCAAGAAATGAGGAAACATTCACTATGCAAATGTCTCTTCTTGAGACGCAGGAACATGAGCAGATTTCACAGATGAAATGTCAGTGAGTGCTAGCAGCAGCAGATCCATGGGCTGGCATAAAGTGGATAAAATCCAACCACCCGTTCACATCTCCACATTGTCCCAGCTCAGCTTTGCACTGGGGGCTGCCCACTGCCACACCAGGGCTCTGCCCCCATGCTTGATCTGCTCCGCAGAGTGCTGCCTCACTAACAGTGCTGCAGAGCTGACTGACTGACACCGTTTCGTTTCTGCACAACATAACAGAACAAGCCTTGGAGATTACTTTTTAATGCCACAGATAGACATAAACGGAAGCTCCAAACAGATGTAATCAAAGACAGATGTGATCTAGAGATTCCCTGGCTGGCTGTGGGGTCCAGCCAAAATGTATGCAGTGCAGACTGACAGCAAGCTGGCATGTGGTGAGAACCTCACCTTTTCAGCTTGGGTTCATGTTGGCTGAGCAGAGCAAGCTAGGTACAGCAGATAGGAATGTTCACCAGCTGCTGGGGGGCACCTAGAGATGACTAGGCTGCAGGATGGGCCCTGGAATCTACCCATGTGGTTGAAACTCCTGCCCTGTATTAGCTGCAGGGCTGTACACACTGTTGTGCTTGGAGAATCTTTTCTTGTAGCAGATCATTTGGTCAGAGTTAGCTGTTTTCTTTGTCAGAATCTACCCAGTCTGCTCTTCCACCATGACCCTTTCCTTGTAGTCCATGGTGAGCAACAAGGAGTGGGTGAGTTTTCTGTAACTAGTAGAAAGGGCACTAAAGCCATTCCTGCTCATATAAAACTGCTCATCTTAGGCCATGTTTCCTAGAGGTTGAAGAAATTGTGGAGTGAGGAAAGTAGGGGAGGTAGCTGCAGAAATGAAGGGTGGAGAGAGTGTGTCTTTCTTTCCATGTCATCTCTGTGTCTGGTGGTGCCATTTGGTTTCCACCAATTACTGAAGCCACCTCTTCCAGAAGCTCATGGTTCTCTGTCTCAAGAAAGGAGATATATTTGTTAGAGGATTATGGGGAAAACATGTCAGACGGTGAACTAGAACAAAAAAGAACGGTTTTACAAGAAGAGTAGTGCCACCTAAAGCAAGTCTCAAACTAGAAGTGTGTGCTTGGTGGGGGTGGGGAGATTTGGACTCATTTAAAGGACATTTTGACTAAAGAATTTCCTCATTTAAGATCCTAGAATATGAGGGGTGGAAAAAAAATCTTCAAGATGTAGTTATTTAAGCAAAAGCAATGTGCATTTCTATGAGAAAAGTAATCACTTCTTAAATTGACTCATGCTGTGGGCTTGATCCAAATTCCACAGAAAAACACTGAATGACTTAACAGATCCTTGGGGTGTAGGTGGGAACTTTGACACTCTCTTCAAAAAGAACAGGGCCAGGCTTTTGCTATTGGGAAAAAACAAAAAAAAAAACAACCCTGAAACAACAACAACAAAACCAACCATACCAAACCAAAACACCCAACCGCTCAACCTTTTCAAATGCTTTGGAAATAATTTATTATTTCTAAATAATAATTATTTTAATTTCTGTAGCTATACTATTATTAATAACAATAAACACCCACGAATATATGTTTTCAAGATACTATACCTAAATAGAAATGTTTGATGTATCTATAATTCCGTTGCAAAAAAAAATCCCACTTAACAGAAAAAGTAATAATATAAAGATTGTATAGCTTGAAAATTATATATTAATGAGCACTTTTCTGTCCTTTAGAATTAAGATCAACTGTTTTCTGGTTCGTGGAGATGGACAGTTTGCTTTTCAGAATAGCTATTTTATTCATATTTTGTTATAGAATTGAGCTGGGTGACAGTAGCTATGGCTTTAAAAACTTATGCTAATAATTTTGAAGATAGTATGAAAGATACTAATAGGAAACATATAATACCCATTTGTCAAAGTCCGTATTGCCTGCAGAAGTAGATATCAGGCTTTTAGCAACATTTTAGTGTAATAGCATTGTAAGACATTGAAATTGTTAAAAAGTTTTGGAGAGGTGGTTTGAAACAAAAGAGAAATTTAAAATTGATAAATTGATGTTAATGTACAGTATATAAATAGTAATATTTTAATAAAGAGACTGAGATTGAAAAACATGTGAGCAAAGAAAAAATAAATTAAAAATCGAGATTCACAACATTCCAAAAATTTCAGTGTCCCATTTCTTTATTTAGATTTTCCATTTCTAGAAATAGGTAACACCAAACTAAACTAATTTTGATTCGAGTTGCGTTTGTCTCCGAAGCTGGACGGTACTGAGTCCAGATTCACCTGAAGATCCTTTCAGCATGTGATTTGCGCTCAAGAATGACCTGTAAGTCTAAACAACTGTTACGACTCGAGTACAACTGTTAATGACAAAAACCGAGCTAATGTTGTGATCTGGACGTTCGCCCTTGCATTACATTCCTTATAAGGGCAATGCTGCTCGACCCGGCCGGTCTGTCTACAGGGCGGCCCACACGAGTGTCCATCCCTCCCAGTCTCCTGCTGTCCTCTCGTCTTTGCTCCCAATAAAATAACCTAAAATAAATGTGTGCTTCCCACACCCGGACCTCCTGAAGTTCACGCAGCAAACAGCCCGCTGCAGAGACACTCTCCGGCAGTGCCTCACCGATCGTAACACGAAACGCCGGGAAATCTGAGAGCGATCCTGCCTCTGCCACTAAAACTCTTACTCCTCTGAGCTGGGAAGAGGATGTTTTTTTAAAAATACTAATACAAAAAAGAACCCCCAGCCCTATGCCGCCGCGGGACGTAGAAAGGCCGCTCTGCTGGGGCCCCTGCAGCCGTCGTCGGGAGGGCGAGGGGAGGCAGTGAGAGGGAGTTGGCAGCACCCGCAGGTGCGCGGGAGGCGGACACGCGTATGCTGTCGGTCCAGCTCGATCGAGGGTTTTCATCCCCTTGCCCAGCTCGCAGGACAGAGCAGCGTGCGAGCTGGGCAAGACCGGGTTTGGGGGATTAGTTGCTGGAGACCTGCAGGGCAGCCGCCCCTGAGGACACGAAGGGCTGTTGGGGATCGAGGGGTTCGCCAGGAACACGGGAAGGAAAGCACCTGCCCAGGCAAGGAAGTGCTTTTAATTAAGCTCTGTACTGACCTCCGCCTCTGCAGGGCAAAAGTAGCCAAGTGCTTTTGCACTGCAGACCGAGACCTCTTCAGTGACGGCTTTGCCCGAGCTGCCGGACCCGGGGTAAAGTTTCGGCAATGGGAGGGTTTAAAGAGGCCCCGGAGCCCCGACATCCGAAAGGGCCCCTGCTGCTCCAGCCACCCTCGTGGGCCCCACCGGCAGCGGTCTCCGCCTCCCTCCGTCATCCCGGTGCTGCTGATTTCTCCAACAAGTCCAAAAGGACAGAGGGGGCAAAGGGTTTGCTCGCCTGTGTCCACATTTCGGAGGGAAACGGCACTTTCCCGGGGCTAACAGTTCCTTCCCCTGTCTCTGCGCTTCCCCTGCTGGAAAAAGAAAAATCTCAGCGAGGCCTCTGAGCCGGCACACGTCAGATGAAGAGCTTTCGGCAAGGCCGCCGCCGTAGCTCTGGGCTAACGATGGCCCCTTGGGGAGAGCTCCTCGGTGCCCTCATCCGTGCCCCACGCCGCAGGCACACCTCTGGCCCGCCCGCGGAGCGCCGTATGAGAGAGACCTTGTGTCCCTTGTGTCCCTGCTGCCTGCACAGCAAGGAAGCTGTGTGAGAAGGCGCCCAGGACGTGAAGAGAGAGGGGGAAGCCTGCCCGGAGGGGTGGCGGTAAGGGAGGGAACCTCAGGCTGTCGCGACCTGTTGCTCCAACATCAAAATGTTATACAGGGCTCTGTCAGCTCGGTTGCACCCTCTAAAGTGGCATCTTTCGAGGACTGGGGGGAAAAAAACAACAAAAAACCCAAACAAAACCAACAAACTCCACACCAAAAAACTCTAACAAAAAAACATCCAAAACAAAACTGTCTTGCAGTCACGGTTTTCATTTACTATTATTTAGTCAGGGTTTATCTCTATTTTTTTTAGGAGGCTGTTTTCCCAGTACTGCTACTCGATACTGATCCATTAAACCATTCCAGCTGAGAGATTAAATGTATTTACAACCAGATGGATTTCTTAAATGGTGTCTTCGCCTTCCTTCAGAGTATGAGTAGACTCGATGAGAAAACACTTTACTTTAGCATGAAAACCCCACATTTGCCCAAAGATTACCACACGGAGTTCATTTAATGCCAACAGTATTCTCTCCCTTTCTCTTCACCGGATTAGATTTCTCCCAGCCATAAAATGCCTCCAGAAGCGAGATATCATTGAAATGGCAACACATGCCAACCGAGTGGTAGGCAGCAGACTTAAGCCATCTCTAGTACTAACACCTCAGCCTTTGGCAGAACTCTCCCTGATCCCATGCAAGTGGCGCGGCCGGGAAGAGGCCCCAGTGAACTGGGGACCACTGCACTGCATATCGACGGGGCGTGGGACGTTTTGCGGCCTCGAAGTGCAGCGTGGGTGAAAAGCAGACAGGAGAGCCTGCTCCTCCCCCCGGACGCTGCTCCCCTTAGTACCCCCTCGACGCCTGCCGTAGCAGGGCGATGCGTAGCGGGGGACTGGTCTCCGCAAACCCATCCGAGCATCCAGGCGTGCGGCGAGCGGGTTCAGTACGGAGCATCCAGAGAAGACCAGGCACGGGGCAGCAGGAGATGGGGACGGTCAGAGCAATAGTCGTGTCTTTCCCTCCCCCGCGGAGCCCAGAGTGTTTGTTTTAAATTAATGGTGGCTGCAGCAGGGCCGAGTACCGTCAAGGCGGCTTCATTTGCCATCGCTCGGCATTAGTCGAGGTAGTAAATACACCCGATTTAGAGTAAACATGAGAGAGCGACGGGCCATCCTCCACCTCCGGAGATTCCCCGCCCCGACGGCATCTCGGAGACGTGCAGAAATAACCATCAGATCACAAAATAATAGCATGTAGTTGGGAGCCACCGTCTCCTTCACTGTGCTGGCCTCTCTCAAAACAAAACAAAACACAAAAAAACCCAAAAAATCCCAAAAACCAAACCACCAAACAAACAAAAAAAAAAACCCAAACCAAAACCAAACCAAACCAACAACAAAAAAAAATCCCCTTCTAAGCTGATCTTTTCTCCGACCTAAATTACCACGGCACCTCGAAGTGTTTGTCGCACCTATGAAGGCGGCACTGACATTTTCTGGGCATGCTCGGGGAGACGGAACCGGACTCCTCATACCCCTGCAGCAGCAGAGACCGGTGTTAGCATCACTTCCTGTCTCAGACCGCCTCGGTTTCTGCTAAAATTGTTAAGTAAGGTGGGATCGTAGACCCCTGGCCCTTCTAACTTAGGAAGGCAGAGAGATGAGCCTGCGGAGGGGCGGAACCTACCCCTACGACACTCTTCGCGGCCATCGGTGGGGCCTCGGTGGCCCGGTTCCGTGCCCCGCGCTGCTGTGCTAACACCTCCCTGCCCCACGTCTGCTTTCACTTGATTCCTAGAGTTTCCCTGACTTTCCAGTTGTTGATGTATTCGTTGGTTTTGCGCTTGACAGTGTTCCAGATTTTAGGTGTCCCCTCTCTGCCTCAGTGCTAGAAGCGGCCCCGCTGGCTGCGCGGTGCGTAGTGCTGCGGGATGCAGATCCATATAACTCAGGGAGTGGGGAGACACCCATTTGCCCCAGACTCCACAGCAGCCTCAGATCTGGTTCTCCCGCTGCAGTAGCCCCTGCGTGCTCCGCACTTGCTGCCCTAAGGAGACCGTGACCTTGCCCTTGCTCCTCGGGCTTCGGCCGCTGGCAGCGCAGTGAGCTAGAAAGAGCGGGCAAGAGTGAGCAGATCCTCGCCCGCCGTCGGCAGGCAAGTTCTCTACGACGAGGCAGCTCCGAGGGCAAGAACCGGCGGCCTCTCCATTTCACGGCGTCTGAGTGAAAAGAAGAGGGGTCCCGACTCGACCCTGCTCGATGGTCGGGTCGGACCCCTCTCGGGGATGACATTCTTTCAGGTTTTGGTAATGTTTTCTCCGGTGATAGGGGGGACGACGATATTTAACCTCCTTCGATTAAACACATCGCACTGAACCAGAGAGGGTCAGTCACCTGCCCCCTCTCCCTTGCAGCACCCTGAGGCGTGCAAAGAGAAATGTCTCTCTGACGGGTCACTTGCTATTTACCCTCGTCTCCTTGTGAAGAAGTGTTTCTGCACCGTGTGGGCGACACTCGTGGTCCGCTGCAACCGGCGGACGCCCTCCTTGGGGCACCTGCCGCCGGGGTTTGCCAAGCATCGGGGAAAGCCGAGTCCCGCAGTGGGGACAGGAGGTGCCGAGAGGGGTGCGGAGGCCAGGGCAATGCCGCAGCTGCAGCGGAGAGAGGGAAAGGGGTGACTCGGAGCCTGTCTGTCACTGTGTGCGGCTCCATTGGCAGGGTGATCAGAGAGGAGAGGAGGAACGATGATGCCTTTACTGCTGAAGTGTTCTCGGATCGAGTTTGCCCTCTCCCCAGCACAAGTGCATCTAAACCGGCGCTTTGGAAAGGAGGGATTCAGGATATCTCTGCCCACATAAAACTCCTGCACCACTAGCAATTGCTCTTCCAGTATGATTCACTGGACTTTGCCCAACGTTACAGCAAACTGTAAGCTTCGTAAAGTCCTGATTTCTGTCTTCACCCCCCCCCCTACACACACACACGCGTTTTTTCTTCCTCATTGTTGCCAGTCAGTCTTGCCTGTGATGACACCCAGACGAGCTCCTGACAGTCATCATTCAGGCTCAGACTGTCCATCTCAGACAGTAGCTGTAACTACTGCCTCGGCTTTCACGCTGCATCCTATTTTTGGAGAGCAGGGCAGATGAATCTTCCTGATGAAGGTAGGTTTCATTGGGTTCTTTACAAAATCTATTACCCACTCTTCTTTCCTGTCCCATATGCACCATACCGAGGTTTGCATTTTTCATGGCGGGACAAGCAAGTCCCTAAAAGGCATGTTTGTTTTTCCTGGCTGTTTCAAATATATATTTCCTGGAGGACTTCACATCTAATGCTGTCAAAAGAAGCACATGTGCGATTTTCATCTTTCCAAGTGATTTTTCCTCTCTCATTCTTCTACTGAGCAGCAGCGTTTGCTGATATAACATTTTACCTGTCCACCTTAGCTCCAACTAAACATCTCCTTTTCCCTCTGATTCCCAGACTCTTGGTGAAGTCCTAATTTATTTCTACGTGCCTGTATTTTTTTTTTAAAGTGTAAAGGAATATATATATATACACACACACACACACACATATATATATATATACATACACACACACACACATATATATATATACTTCCTCTCCCCCCTCCCCGGACGATACGGGTTGGGCTAGAGACAGGAAGAGGTCATTGCTCTGCTGCCCAGTTTGCCCACCAGCCACTACCTCCTGGTGCTCCCAGGCACGGAGCGGGACCGGCTCTATGGCACACTGGGACTCCGAATAATGGCAAATTTGATATTTAGAGATGGAGATGGAGCATTCTTGCTCAAAGCCCCACCCTTCCCAATCCCCTCCCCCCCCCCCCCAAAAAAAAAAAAACAAAACC
>WBNM01027139.1:0-37842 GCA_013399055.1 Ramphastos sulfuratus | reverse complement strand
AAACCAAAAAAACCCAAAAACCAAAAAACCAAACCACCACAAAAAAAACCCCAACCAAACAAAAAGAAAAAAAAAATTTAATCCTCTAAAACCCA
Source organism: Ramphastos sulfuratus (assembly GCA_013399055.1). Lineage (NCBI taxonomy): Eukaryota > Metazoa > Chordata > Aves > Piciformes > Ramphastidae > Ramphastos > Ramphastos sulfuratus. Next base: position 37,747 of record WBNM01027139.1, on the reverse strand, counting down.
GCCAACCAAACAAAACACACAACCCCATCTCCCCCCCCCCTAAAAAAGAAAAAAAAAAAAAAAAAGAAAACAAACCCGCAAAAGAGAAAACACCAAACAAAGAATCACATACACCACTCCCGTTTATTTAAGTGGGAGGGAGATAGACCTTCTTCCAAAGCATGGAGCCGTCTCCCCGGTACAGGCAGGGGAAGCTTTGAGCCCCGCTTCCCACAGCAAAATGAGAAGCTGACAGCTCAGGCAAGCTCCTTAGTTTAAGTATGTACTTTTCCAAACCCCAGAGCTATTTTCCTCCAGACAAAATCCTCACCTTTTCCTTATGTGCTGAAGCACTGAAAGTTCCCTTCAGTATATTTTTCTTGGCTGGCTGAGCCACAGCGTTTTGATTCACTAAGAAGAGGAAGTTAAAGTGCTCTGTAGTGAGGGCCAGTGGCCAGTGTTTTTCATCCCTATCCTCCTACATTATTTGTCATGATCAAGTGAGGTTTGTTCAAGGCAAGATCTTGCTCATATCAGGCTGCATTTATTTCTCTTAAAGAAGACAAAAGATTTTATTTCTGGGTCTGGTAACAGGATGCCGAGTGCCTTACACAAACATCACTGGACGGACAGGGACACTTTCAGGGCATTTTATTCCGGGGCTGGAGCAGCCCCTGTCAAACACACATTGAGGCTTCAGCTAGGCTCAAACTGCTGAGACAGGGAGGAGGAGGAGAAAAGGCAATGTAGCCTTCTGTGAGGCAGCCCACCAGTAATATGTCAAGCAAGAGACTTCTCTCATGTAGCTCATGTTGAATGTCTACATAATGTCTTACATTAGCCAAAGGATAATGCAGCCACACAGCCTTGTAGATGAGATATGACTGTATTTCCCAGAGGGTCCTGTTGGCTCCCAAGTCCTACAAGGTTTTGCAGAGTAAAGGTGTTTAATCAGAAGGATCTGACATATGCTCCCCTACTCTTAGGGAAGCCTCTTACTCCAAGAAACTTGTCTTCTGTACCCAGTAAAGTATAATGTGCCATTTTGGGGACTACGTCACATCTTCATTAACCTGCTGAGATTTTCTCCCTTCATATTCATCAGTATTTCCCCAAAAGGGTGATGAGCTGCACCTTGGGAGGACAGACAAAATTGTCCTCTGTCTCAAATGTGCAGTTTCTCTCATAATTTCTCTTAAACACAGCACCAGGACAGTTAATACTCATGTAATAAAGTACAGGACTTCCCAGCAGAACAAATCTGCTCTGTACTACAGAGTGAATATTTAGGCCCCCGCTATCCTAAGGAATTGCTCCTTTGAATTCTCAGTTCTGGGGCAGCATTCATTAGGTAATTTGGTAAGGTTATAATTTGAAGGCAAATACTACTTTCATATACATGTGTGTGTGCTTATATCCGTATGTGTGTGTGCACATGAGAGAGGCAGAGACCAGCTTCTCCCCCAGGTGTCTGAGCCGCTGGGGCTCATCTCTGGCATTTGCCTGCTGCATCCTAGCCTCAGTCCGGGGACAGCCAGGGAGAGATCAATGGATAAAGACTGCTGGGTCTGGATCATATTTTTATTTTTGTCCCAAACCCTACACACATACCCCACAAACAATCAACCCTGCGATGAGATATGCCTCGTAATGTAACACCAGTGAATCATAACTAATCTGTTTAAAACCAAGGATTAGTCACGTCCGTTTTGGCATATTCCCCTATCAGGANTTTTCCCTATTTGGGACTTTTTTTTTTTTTTTTTTTTGTGCGTGGAAAATTGGGGGGATTTGGGCTAATTTACCAAACATCATTACTAAGGCAAGCACAGCCTGATAAAATGAGTTTTAACATGTACGGGGTTTCAGGCTGCATTACGCACGTCCCATCACTTGGTTTTAAGCTGTGTGCACCCTTAAATGCTAGACTGACCTGCAGAATCATATTTTTATTACTGCAGGAGTTTGGTTTCTGTCTTTAACTGACTTCAACAGCTTGCCCTCTCTTCCTTTCTCCCTATATAAGTGATCCTAGCTGCAATTTACAGTTTTCATCAGCCTTCGCTTTCAAAGGGCTTTTCTCACACTGTCAACCCTTCATGTACTTTCCCTGATCAAGTTCTTTCTCATCTGTGCAACATGACCACATAAATACCATCCTGCTTTCATACTGCCTCTTCAGATGTTCCTGGTCTTCTTGGCTTTACTCTTCATCAAATTTCTCTTTCTTTTTTTTTTTTTTTTTTAAATTCTTCATCAGGAAAAGTCTTAAGGCTTTATTTCAGCTTCAAGGCCATGTGTTATTAACCCAGTTGTTCTGTTTTCCTTCCTTATCTTACTTTTATCTCAAACAAACAAACAAACAAACCTAAAAAAAACTCAAACAAAAAAAACCCCAACAAAACAAACCCCCCCCCAAAACCTAAATAACTAACTGGGCAATTAATTAATTCTTTGCAATATTGCAAAGAACTGTATATGTTATTTAACAGGGAGTGGGGATCTTCTATAGCTCTGGGAAGCAGCGATTCCTTTACTTGCGAAATGATTGTTTTCAAAGGATTAAAACTCATAGCTAAAATTATTAGATGTTCCTCAACGGAAATAACAAGATCTGCTCTTTAGATCCTAACGCTCACAGGACCACACTTGTAAGCTCCCACCACAGAGCCAAGAGCCATATCTTCTCCACCGCTGAAAAATCACCCCAAAGAGGAGACGCATGAGAAACATAAACCTGAATATACCGTATTGTCTCTTTCACGACAATGTACCCCACTGCGCCCCAGCATAATGAGAATGTTAGATTTATAATGTAAGAGAGAGCTTTTTTTTCTGAGGCTGGTCCTTCCCAATACCCGCATCCATACCTTCCCTTCTATAGACTTCAGCGGGGGCTCAGAGAAACGTGCTTTAAGCAGACGTCCACAACAGTACAGAGGCGCTAATCCAGCCCCAGATTACATCAAATTAGGGTATCACCCGCACAAAACTCCCACTGATTGAAATTTCAACCAGGGTCTGAAACCTGGACGCGATCTTTGCTGATCTACACATATTTCTATCCCACTTGAATCCATATCGTTTTCTCGGTTTATTTTTCACAAGAAAATAATTTTAAAGGAAAGGAAAAAGAAAAAGGTATAAACCCTCTGTAAACTCTGAGGAACATTTTAAACAGATGATGTATCACATTCGGTTTCTAGCAAAGAATTTGGTAGCGAGGGTGCAAGTTATAATGTAATCACCCGGAGCTGTTATCTTTTCACGAAGCAAACTTTCAAGAAGCTTGCCTGTCTTTTTTTCCACCCTGTGCTTACAGNCCCTTTCTGCGCAGATAGGGGAGAATCTGCTCCTGCCTTCCTCTGGGACCGGAGCCGGGCCATCACTTCCTTTCCCACCCAGCAAATGGCGAAAGCACTGCATGGGACGAGGCCAAAGAAGCTGTCTTTCTGCATAGCATTGGCTACAAGAAGGTTACAGAGTCTGCCTAGAGCGCGTTGCTGCTATAACTTGGCTACAACTTTTGTATTCTTAGTTGAAATTGTACATCGTACACCTGCCACGGATACATAACTACAATAGAATAACGGGAGCTATGTGTAACTTCCAAACAGGCATGGAAAACAGCGGCCTTGAGCTCCCCTTTCCTCCCCACCCCCCGTAAAAAGAAAAGGTANACAATGTACCCCACTGCGCCCCAGCATAATGAGAATGTTAGATTTATAATGTAAGAGAGAGCTTTTTTTTCTGAGGCTGGTCCTTCCCAATACCCGCATCCATACCTTCCCTTCTATAGACTTCAGCGGGGGCTCAGAGAAACGTGCTTTAAGCAGACGTCCACAACAGTACAGAGGCGCTAATCCAGCCCCAGATTACATCAAATTAGGGTATCACCCGCACAAAACTCCCACTGATTGAAATTTCAACCAGGGTCTGAAACCTGGACGCGATCTTTGCTGATCTACACATATTTCTATCCCACTTGAATCCATATCGTTTTCTCGGTTTATTTTTCACAAGAAAATAATTTTAAAGGAAAGGAAAAAGAAAAAGGTATAAACCCTCTGTAAACTCTGAGGAACATTTTAAACAGATGATGTATCACATTCGGTTTCTAGCAAAGAATTTGGTAGCGAGGGTGCAAGTTATAATGTAATCACCCGGAGCTGTTATCTTTTCACGAAGCAAACTTTCAAGAAGCTTGCCTGTCTTTTTTTCCACCCTGTGCTTACAGCAAAAGGAAGGGGAAAAAAAAAAAAGGCGGGGGGAGGGCGGGAAGAGAGGATCACGGAATTGCCTTTCCCAGCGTCGCTCCCCCAGGCGAGGGAGAGACGTTGGCAGCCCAGCCATGCCGGACCTCTCAGACCTGGCCACGCTCAGCTTGCGAACCTGCCCGTGGGGAGCGGGCGCGGCGGGGACGGTTTCTGGCCAATGTGGAAAAGTCTGCCGCCTGTTCCTCCACGTCCCTGGGGGAACCGGTGGGACACGTTCTCTCTCCCCTTCGCGCCCGCACCGCGAGTCCTTCCCTGACCTCTCTCCTCCCTGGTTCCACGGGGCCGGGCCCTGTCGCTTCTGCGCCGGCAGAGGGGGAGCCTCCTGAGGCTGAGCCCCGAGGGTCTCGACGCCTCCCGAGTGTTCACCGCCTTCCCTGGCCAACGGCCTGTCTGCAGTGCTCCGCTCCCGCTAAGCCTTAATGTACCCCGCAGGCGAGTGAAGCAGCCGCACTTCGAGTTACATTTCTAAATTTTATTATAAAATAAAAGCAGAAATATTTTCCAAAGAATGTATTCACATAGTATAAACAACTGACAAAACGGAGTGNGCCTTGAGCTCCCCTTTCCTCCCCACCCCCCGTAAAAAGAAAAGGTTACAATGTGCCTCTTCTCACACAGATCGGCCCGATAGACAACGCCACCGGAAAGATTTGCGAAGTTATGGCTAGAGAGAGCTGCTGCTGCACCAAACCATCTTACGGCCTGCCGTGACCACCACAGCTCCTGTCCAACAATCCTTACACGCCTGAGACCACCTATGAGCAACCGTTAAGGCTTTTCACAACATCATTGTCTACAGCCAAGTTCCTATACTTCCCAAACCTGCAGCCAGTCTGCTGATAGAGAGCACAACACATCCACAAAAGACTTTGCCATTGCTTTCAAAGTCTCTGATTAAGGAGAAACAAAACAAAACAAAACCCCAAGCAAACAAAAAAACTTTTAGAAAAGAGGGAAAATAGAGTAAAGGAGGGCTGGGACAAAGGAGGGAGCATGTACATGGTTTTAAGAGCCCAGATCGACCAGATTGGATGACATGGGGTTGAGGATGGAGTCCTGCAAGCTGTGGTGGTGCATGGGGTCGGCACTGGGCACAGGGATGGCGCTGGGGCCCTGGGGGTGTCCCAGGCTGTGCAGAGGTTGCAGCCCTGGGTTGGAGCTGAGGAGCAGCGCAGGGCTGGAGGAAGTGTGATCCGGGGTCCCTGACGGCGTCTTCTCATCCTCTGAGCTCCCCAAAACTGTCTTATTGCCGTTCATTGACGCCGAGAGTGGGTTGTGGCTGTTGGAGTTCGAATTCTCGTTGTTTTCTCTATAGGAAACATAAAAGAGGGAGGGAAATCACCGTGTGGCCGCCACTACGGGAAGCATACCGCGGGAGCGGGGGCGGCGAGTGGCGGGGCACCGGGTCCCGGGGGCGGCGGGCGGCACGGAGTGCAGAAACAGTGGATTTACAAACTCTGCAAACCTCCAAGGCCTCTTCATCTGGCACAGAGGTCTAAGGTCTGCCGAGCTTATAAACAGAGTCTCCCACTAGCCCAGCGGAAAGTCGGAAAGTGTCACTTTGCCAAGACGTCATTTTCTGCGTCCAAAGCGTTTGCACAGCTTGNAACCAAATAAATCCCATAACAACAACCCCCAAACAAACAAAAAAACCCAAGCAAACGAACCCCCACAACTCCCAAACCCAACAAGAAGAAAGGCATTTTTAGCTTTAAAACTATTTCTGGTGCTGAAGAGGAGATGGGCCACGATTTCTGCTAGGAAGGTTGAAGCACGGCAGGGCGCAGGCAGAATGGCTCTGTGCAGCAGCAGCAGCACAGCCTCCCGGCCTCAAATCAGGCGGGAAAGTTTTGCTTCAGGATCTAAACGTGTTTTTTTTCCTTCGCTCTGAGCTTAAAGCTCAAAACATAGCCCAATATGGAAGGCAAGGCAAGCAAACAGAGTTAACTCGTTTATTTCCTCGGCCCTCTGGGGAAGTGCTTCGCACGCCCGCTGCCATCCCTCTGCTGCTCCCCGGGCGGCGGAGGGGGCGGCCCAGGAGGCCCCTTGCCCGGCTCCGCGGCGGGTGAGGCAGGTACAAGACGGTGAGTCTACCGACAGAGACTGGGCTCTCGGAAAGGCAGAATGTAATTTCAGATTTCATCACCGGGTAAATACTGAGAAATTGCTGGAGGCTGGCCAAACTCTTCCAGATACATATATATATATACATATAAAGTGGGGGTTTTTTTGTTTGTTTGTTTGTTTTTTTCCTGTGTGTTTTGTTGGTTTGGTTTTAATTAGAGGGGCAAGATGGGGTGGGGGCGGCCACCCGAGCAAGGCTAAAACGGCTTTTATACAGAGTCCTCCTAGAAATAGTGTGGACACAGCCCTGTCTGAAATGCTGAAAGCATAGCAAATCTACGTAGAAACTTCTGTGGAAGCTTTAAACCACACTATCTGTCAGAAAGGCCCTATCCTGCAGGATCTGGTCGAAAGAAGAGAAGCCATTGTGCTCCATGTGGCCGGAGACACTTTGCACCAAAAAAATAAAAATAGACATGAAAAAGTTCTGTCTAAATAAGTTTGCTTGAGTGAATGACAATCCCATGGACGTTCTGTTTTCCGAAGCCTGAAGAATTATATTTAGTTGAGTGTATTATTCAACGTCAAAAATCTTAGTTGCTTCTGGAGATCTTTAAAATTGGATTCCTCGAGGGGAAAGAAAAACAAAACAAAACAAAACAAAAAAAAAATAAATGTAACCTTCGTTTCCTTCGTGTATGTGAATACGAGTCTCCGCTAGCAACAATAAAAAGGTTCTCTAACATCCTCTGAATATTTGAAGGTGAGTCTCCGCTATTAGCAATAAAAAGGTTTTCTAACATCTAACCAACATTTGCGGGGATCTGAAAGAAAATTCAAGCTCTAGAAATGTTTTGGGAAATGTGTGGAGCAAATGCGCGGCAGCCGAACCTGGCGGGCTTCACAACTGCGCGGCTCCGGAGCTGGCCATTTCCAAACAACATTAGGCAGAAATTAAAAGAGTCTGCTAGGAGGGACGGATCTGTGGGAGATGTCTAATTCGGTAATTAACTGCTCAGGTCCTACCATCAGATCTATATGGACCGGGCAATTTAGCGAGCTAGTGGGAAGCCACTTCATACTGTCTTCCTAAGGCAGAAGGACTGCTGACAGAAAAGTCGCCGTGAATACCCGGGGAGGGAGGTATTTAACCTGTGCCCAGAAATTAACGGTCCCTTCACTCCATTTCATGAGATAGACACAGTTTCAGAGTCAAGTTCCATATACGAGTACATATCTCTTAACTTGCATTCATGGACACCTTGCTGGGCAGTGACCACGAACTGCCGTTTTATGAGCGAAGTAAGAAATTGCTCCGGTCAATGCCTCACTCCACTCCAGAAGCTGACATTGGAGGCACTTTCTGCAAACCACCATTTACAGCGCCCAGACTCTCCTGGGATTTCCCTCTCTACACCTGAGTAACCCTTTAAGGACACGATCCGAACCGTGCGGGGCGCGTAGTCCTCGCCTTCAGAGCCGCTGCAGCCGGCCTCAGATGCCAGGCCGCGGACGCGCAACTGCACCTCCGGCCCCGCCGCCCGGCCGAACTGAGGCGGGAAGGAGGCGGCCGCGCTGCATAACCGGGCTTCGCCAGAAGCCGTGGCAAGCGTTCCCAACGGAAGGGTCTGCCCCGGGGCCGCCACGCCCGTTATGCAGGGAGTAGCTTCTCGGAGGGGAATGTGTCCCGGTCGCCTCTCCTGGCTCGCCTCTGCTCCCCTGGACGCCCCCGCCCGGAGAGCCTATCCCGTCCCGAGCGTACCGTTCCGGGGGCAGAGGGCGAGAGGCGAAATCAGGGAGCTGCGGGCGCCCGAGGCGCAGGGGAAACCGTACCTTTCCTTGGCCTCGGCGGCGCGGTCCCGCTGCCGGNCGGCAGGGCGCGGGGGTCCGCGGCCATAGGCGGCGCCCGGCCCCTGGGCGGCCGCGGGAGCCTAGGAAAAAAGGCGAAGAGAGAAGGCAAAAAAGAAAGTCTCGGGAGCCCGAGTGCGGGCGGCTTTTCCCCGCGGCCGCCTCCTTTTTGTAAGTCCAACTTGAGAGAGTAACTTCGTGCCTCTTTTGTCTCCTATCTGCAGCGCTCGCAGCGGCCGCGGCTTTCCCACCCCCACCNGGCCTCAGATGCCAGGCCGCGGACGCGCAACTGCACCTCCGGCCCCGCCGCCCGGCCGAACTGAGGCGGGAAGGAGGCGGCCGCGCTGCATAACCGGGCTTCGCCAGAAGCCGTGGCAAGCGTTCCCAACGGAAGGGTCTGCCCCGGGGCCGCCACGCCCGTTATGCAGGGAGTAGCTTCTCGGAGGGGAATGTGTCCCGGTCGCCTCTCCTGGCTCGCCTCTGCTCCCCTTGACGCCCCCGCCCGGAGAGCCTATCCCGTCCCGAGCGTACCGTTCCGGGGGCAGAGGGCGAGAGGCGAAATCAGGGAGCTGCGGGCGCCCGAGGCGCAGGGGAAACCGTACCTTTCCTTGGCCTCGGCGGCGCGGTCCCGCTGCCGGCGGTTCTTGAACCAGTTGCTGACCTGGGTGGTAGTGAGGCCGGTGGCCTCAGCCAGCTCCCTCTTCTCTCGTGGGGACGGATAGGGGTTGTGGGCATACCACTCGCGAAGAACGCTGCGGCTCTTCTCCTTGAAGCAGTAGCTGGTCTCCTCGCCGTCCCAGATGGAGCGGGGCAGAGGGAACTTTCGGCGCACCCGGTACTTGCCCACCGCCCCTAGGGGTCGCCCCCGCAGCTTCTCCGCCTCGATGTAGTGCGCCTTCAGCCAGAGCTGCTGCAGCTTGGGGTGGTTGTGGGGGGAGAACTGGTGGCTCTCCAGGATCTTGTAGAGCTCGCGGAAGTTGCCGCGGTGGAAGGCCACCACCGCCTTGGCCTTCAGGACACTCTCGTTCTTGTGGAGGTGCTCGCAGGCAGGGAGGGACCAGAGGAACCGCCCCAGCCGCTCGATGTTGCCGCCTTGCTGGAGCACCTCGCAGACGCAGGCCACTTGCTCTTGGGTGAAGCCAAAAGTCGGGAGCATCGACATGGTGAGCCCTGCCCCGCCGCACACCCTACGGTTGCATAGAGGGGAGCGNTTTTAAATAATATTATTCTAAGCTGGCATGAAAAATGATTATCCGCGCTGTGATTGGTCCGGCTATCTGACCCGGGGACTGCCAGGAGAAGACAATAGTTTTAGTCAAATTATTTGCCATGGTGACGCTGTCAATCAGGGGTAACCCGATCTGTTTTGAGGTGGCTCCCCGGCTGGGTTGACAGATTGCTCAGATCTACTCAGAGGCGGCCCTGTGAGCTGAGATATTAGCTAGCGAGGGAGAAATTTCCGCCGTGATTTACGCTGCAGGCGCCCGTCGGGGGAGCGGGGCAGCGCCGGAGCGCGGAGCCCAGGACCCTGCCTCTCGCCGCAGGGTGCTGCGACGCGGCGGAACGGAGCCGCCGCCCCATCCCGGGCCCCGCAGCCGCGTCCCAGCTCCGTAGCCCAGTCTGAATCTTGCAGCCCGCTAGTGCCGCCACCGCATCCCGGCACCGTTGCTTCGGACCGTGGGCTCTGCAGTCCCAGGCACCCGAGACTGCGGTGGGGAGAAAAGTCTGTCTTCGGGCCTTGCAGAAAGTTTCTTTCTGAACGCATTAGTTTAACCCCCCTCCCCAGCGCCCAGTAACAACTGTCTGAGAGTTTTATAGGGAAGGGGCCTCTCGTGTACAATAGAGACCCTGTTCGTGACCTGGGATCCCATTACACGCTGATCGTACCTGCCCGGGAGCTAGGAGGAGGCATGACGGTACAGCACTGGGGAAGGATTGCCTCTCCATTAAGGGGCCATGCCCCACCAAGATCAGGTGCGCAGGGCGCTGGCATTTGTGATTATTGGAGATGGGCTCTTATTTCTGCTTGGTTTCCAGGAGTGTATCGAGGTGTTTTATCCAGGACAGGAACACATGTGAAAATCGGAGCCACTTCGGGTGATTAAGCCGACCCTTATCACCCACGCGTGCCCATTACACACCGCATTTTAAGTTTACTGACTGCACGGGGCAGGGACCCATATTTTTTCCCGCCCCTTTCGATTTACACAAAGTGAAAGGCTAGGGAGAGTGATTGTGCAAGCCAAAAGATCGTTGCGGGGATGAGCGGATGAGATGATCTAGCGAAGGGCGATTCCTACCTAGGCGGACGGGACGGCCGAGGCGGGTCCGGCGAGCTTCGTCCCGATGAAGGAGGACGGTCCTTGTCCCAAAGTCAGGGCAGTTTCCACGGCCTTTAGTGTTCTCATTTTGCGGATAAATAGTTATTAATCCCCCAAAGTCTTTCAACTCCATTTGCAACCCAGACAGGAAAAGTCGCTGCAATTGTATGTCCCTGCCGCAGTACCTTTTCAGTCGCCCCGACACATCAAGGATTTAGCGAAGGCATAAGAGATCAGGCCGTAGCTCCCCGCCTCGCAGCCTGACTCTCCGCCACGGAAGTATGCAGCGTCCATGTCGGTCCGGGCAGGAGCGGCGGCCGTTCCCAGGGCGAGGGCGAGGCCCGGGGTGGCGGCGCGCATCCTAGCCGCTCCCGGCGGCTCCCGGCGAGAAGCCGCGCCAAGTCTGTGGCCAGGAGAACCACGGCAGAGGAGAGAGGCAGGAGGAGGAGGGGGCAGCCGATCATTCCGCGTCTAGCTAGCTCCCAGAATGTCTAGGTTCCTGCATCTGTATTTTCTCAGCGCGCCCCGCTTTGGAAGCTGCGTGTGGAACTACCTGTCCGGCTTCTCCCCCAGTGCTGCCACAAAGAAGTGGAAAGCGGGCGGCCCCTGACCTGGATCCCCTGGGAACACAATAAGGAGGCTTCCTTTGCAGGACAAGAGAGAGAGAACTCAAATTCGTTTAAAACAAAATTGGGGATATTGATGATGGGTCCATAACACCTCCTTACATGATTCTCCCTCCATCACTTTATAAGATGAGCTCTCGGCCGCATAGCGCCTCAATGCTGGCTAATTTCAAAATGTGCCTGCTTGTAAGTGAATGCATGTCGATCTCAGCGCTTCCTATCCACCCTAAGCAGTTGGATAGTTCACAGCCGCAACTGTAGCAAAACGTCACGGGACAGCAGAAACGATCCACTACAAACGTTACTCTGAGCAGAAACGGTGAGAGAAACACAAATCCCCCGTCCAACCGCCGACGGCTGTGCGCACACTGTGTGCCCTTCGCGAGAGAGAACAGAATACAGCTCTGCTCTCTCCCGCGATGGAGAACGTGGCAACAGAGAAAAGCGCTAGCGGGATCTGAGCTGCTGTCCACTCCCCTACTCCCCGCACTCGGTCGCCCCACGTTTATTAAGGGTGTACTTGACTCCGTTTCCTCTCCTTCCATCTCATAACCACAATGGTCTAATCTGAACGGGAGCAGCTGTTCGCCCTAGCCGGAAAGGAATTATCAAAACCTGTTGCATGGACTTAGATCTGAGAAAGTGTTTTCTTAGCACTCTAAAATGTGAGTATAGAATCTACACACCACCCTCTCCGTAGACGCTTTCACTTTAGGCTGCCTTAGCTAGGCTGCTGCATGCATGTAACGCTGGTTGACTTCCCAAAGCGCTGGGCAAAGGCAGGGCTAGCCCCATCCCGAGCACCCTGTATCAACAATTGCAAATTAGTGATACCTGATGCCACATTTTGTATAACTGCTTTTAACTTTCGGGAAATGAAAAAAAAAAAAAAAAAATCTTCCCGTACCTGCTAGGAGAGCAGATACTGGCTGCAAAGCCACAGCACGGGGCTAGTAAAGCTGTAGCTACTTGAGAGAGAATCAGACGATTGGGCGAGGAGCTTTGTTTTTGGCATTTACGAAAGAGCTGGTTCACTGCAACTAACGCTTGCCCCCAGTCCGACAAGAACATTTTGCTGGCGGCTGCCGGCGTTCTTCGTCCAGTCACGGGCTGACCTAAACGTGTGCCCCGCCTCGCTGCAGCCCGGCGGAGAGGCCCGAGGTTTCATCCCAGTCCCGGACTCGGCCCTGATCTCGGCGGTGACTTTGCCGAGGTTCCATTCGTGACATGCCCTTACTCCTTGGCGTAGTCATTGCCACACACGAAGGAGCGTGAGAGGTCGTCAGTGTCAACATAATAATCGTTAAATACGAGTGAAATAAAAAGTCGGGTTATTAACCAGGGCACAGACTGTCTGGGGGTCGAGAAAGAGGTGGTCGTGTCGCTTTCTAAGAGTCTTTCATTGCCTGTAATAAATTCGTGTCCACAAGTGAGGGACAAGAGCGCTGTAGTCATCCGAAAATCTCCTTCGCAGCTGTGCCTTGACTGTCTCCTCGCAGAATGCTGAGGGGCAGGCCAGCATCGTTCCCATGAGAGACACCATTAAAGACAGGAAACGATTCACCCAAACTCCTGCCCTGCATCTTTCCGCAAGCCCTTACGGTCGCTGACTTTGCAAACCTCCTCGTCCGTGTTACAGAGGCACAGATGTCGCCCGCTGGATTCTAGACAAACGCTGTGCCGGAGAGGCGGGAGACAGGGTTATGTCTCCCTGTCTTCCTTTTCCCACTCTGCGGGCCTGAGGACACGCGTGCTCCTGCCAGCCGGGCCGTGGCTGCCTGTGTGGGAAGGGCAAGGGGACGGCGGCTTTCCGAGGAGCTTTTATCGGCAGGAGTAGGGAACAAATGATAAACCCCGCAACCTTCGCATGCGGAAAAGAAACGCATCTTCCTTGCAGATGTCCACTACTGTGGCAAGGACTGCAGGGATAGCAAGCAAAAGACAAACAACTTAGAAGTATTCGTTTCTTTCTTTCTTTCTTTCCTTTTTATTTTTTCCCCTTTCTCCTCGGCGGGCTTGCAATGTTCTTTGCCCTTGAAATCGAAGGGTTTTAACGTTACAGAAAGCCTACTGCAATTAATCCGGTTATTTTCGCAAGCTTTTAAAAATGGGTCATAGAGATCTTTACCGGCATCCCAGGCCCACCTGCTCCCTATCCCCGAACGTGACGAGTAGCTCAGTCAGTTTCGCGCAGCAGCCAGGACTCATACGTTTCTCCCTTGCGAGACCCGGCCCTTTCTGCCCGTCAGAGCTCGCCCGGGATTCTTGGAGGCAGTTTACAACCCGGAACGGCGCGCTGTTCCCCCCCGCCTTCCCGTTATTTAGTTAAGCTTTTATTTATTTTTGCGTTTTGTTTAAAACTCGGGGTCTATCCCACCACAGATGGCAGCGAGATCCTGACCCTACTGAAAAAGAAAACATGACAGAGGATCACTGAGCATAACTAAATTAAGGCAAATAACATAGCTTGCTGTTCCGTGATTTGGGGCGAAAGGAATAATTCAAAGCTTTTGCAGCGCGCAGTGCGCTGTTCCTCAAGGGGACCGACCAAGGTTTTCAGATATGTAGCGGGTAACTCGATTATGCTAACAAACTCCGCTTGAAAGAAAACGTTGTTTGGTTGGGGGTGGGGGAGCGAGGTGCTGTGGGGCGGGAGATGCTGGGGCACCGGCGGGAGTGCAGTCTCTGCCCCAGGGAGAGGTCCCGTTCCCCGCACTCGCAGCTCCATCAGTTCCCTGCAGCCCGGAGCCGTTTCCCGACCGGCTGGACCTGAGATGCTCGAATAACATTTTCGAAGGAGATGTATTAATTAGGAGATTGGGGCCTGATGCGACGTGGCTGTGCTGGCCTCGGTGAACCTTTCCGCCCCCCTTCTCCCGGCCGCCCCCCGGTGAAATGGGACTCCGGGGGCGGCACTGTGTCCCCAGCTCAAGGCGCTGTAACCTCCCGCCTCGCCTCGAAACCCGATAGGCCTCTGGCCGTCTAATGCTGCCGGTCCTGATTACTTTCGTATTATCCTTTCTCAATCTCGGGAGCAGGGCCGAGAGTTGCCATTCAATTTTAAGAGCAGCACCCTCTCGGCCATTACCCCCAGCATTGATGTTCAGATCTGAAGTGTCCCCCCTCCACGGCTCACAGCCCGCGGAGAGGACAGCCGGCTGGGAGGTGGTCTGGGGAGGGGGAGCGTGGGGAGCCTGCCCACCTAGCCCCCGCGCCCCGGAAGGCTTCGGGGACCTCCTCATGCTCCGCGGCACAGCAGACAACGTGCAGCGTATAGACAAGACAAGGACAACAAAAGGCACATATGGTTAAAATAAGGAGAGAGGATTTTCTGCCTTAAGGGATTGGCAATAACTAGCCAGAAATGCGGGACATTGAATTTAAACTTCTGGTGGGCTCCTGGGGGATCGACAACTTAAATCACACTACAAGCATCAATTTGACAATATTTGTAAACCTCTTGTTTCCAGGGATCTTCCTGATCAGAGATAGACCAGGTCGGTATGAGCTCGAGCCACGAAGGTCTCTCCTTTCCCCCCCACTCTCCACCCCCCCCGCCCCTCCTCCCTTCCCCTCTTCCGAGTTGATGAATAGCGATCAGGTTTCTTTTAATGGCTGCCCCCTATTCTCACAGCCTCCCACAACTAACCCAAGAGCCTGTTTCCCCGACCTCAGTTAATTCCGCTGATTATTCCAAGATGATGAGGAAAGCACTAAGATTGCTCACTGCTCCTACCGACGCAAGGCACTTTTTGTTACCATCTCCAGCCCTGGCTCACGGGGATTTGGCCTGGGAGTATTTTTAGGAACTCCTTCTGTCCTCCCCCGCCCTCCCTTCCCTCCTGGTCTCCCCTGCCAGGCAGCTGACGGTTTCGAAGGGCTCGGTCATGGTCTTGCCCGCTCCGTGGGTGCGCGGGGCCGGAGACCAAGCACGGGCACCCTTGGCGCAGAGGCCAGAGAGTTCCCAGGGCGGGGGCACCGCTGGGGTTTGGCCCGCTGCTCAGGTGGCAGTGACGCAGGTGTGTACCGCAGCTCAGAGACCCCACGATCCCTCGCCGGCGCCGTGGGGGCCGATAGACAAAGGGAGGGAAACCTCCGGGCGCCTTCTGGAGCGGCAATTTCGCCTTCGCTGTAGGAACGAAAGCGGTTCCTTCGGCCGCAGGCTGGGATGAGGCCGGCCCCATGGAGCCACAGGGGGAGATAAGCTCCGAGAACTCTCACTAGAGGGCTCTAACACTCAGCTCCGGCTGCTGCCGAGAGAAAGCGAATCTTCTTCCTATTAATGCCCTTTAGTCTTCCCGGCAGGTTCAGCCTGGTCATGTCCCCCTCACAGCTCTATCAAAGGTGGTTCAGGTAGGTCTTCACCATGAAAAGAAATTCTTTGTCTTCTCATTATTAGTAACGTCCTACACTACCCTACCTGCAAGTGAGAAGACGTTGCTTTCCTGGTACACAACAACACTAGAGGTCTTTGGGGGGTTTCATCCATCCCATGGCAAGAGAAACAAGCAGTCTGTAAAACCAAAGCTCTCATTTCGTGATGGGTCTCAGACCCAGGTNCTGTGCCAGGGGAAGTTTAGGCTCGAGGTGAGGAGAAAGTTCTTCACCGAGAGAGTCATTCACTACTGGAATGGGCTGCCCGGGGAGGTGGTGGAGTCACCGTCCCTGGAGGTGTTCAAGGCACGTTTGGATGTGGCACTTGGTGCCATGGTCTAGTCTCAAGGTCTGCAGTAATGGGTTGGACTTGATGATCTTTGAGGTCTCTTCCAACCTTACTTATACTGTGATACTGTGATACTGTGAGTCATGGAGCAAGCACTATTTACAGATGCGTGGATTACTTTTTTTTCTTCCCTGTAGAAATGCCTTGCATAAGCTCTTCTGCGGTCTATGGAGGAGTGCAGTATGCCCATAAACACATCCATAATTTAAACTGGGCAGACTAAGGCATGCTGAAATGCAATGTAGTGTTAGCAAGTAATATACACAGGAAGATAACTGGAATCTGTTCTTGTTTTAGATTTTTGTCCTTTTAAATAATTGCTACAATTTGCTGTTGGCAATAAAACCAAACAAGGTAGCATCAATTAAAACCAAAGCAATTATTAGTTGTAAGGGAAACATTGTAACACTTCAGAATGCATTCAGTTCACCCAACAGGTTTTGTAATACATAAGTAAATTGCCTTGTTTACAGAAATTAGGAAGTGCAATTTAGTTTGCCTGTCACATCTTGCAGTACTTTCAGAAGCTTTGCATGCAGGTCAAAACTTCAACAGGAAAAGCTTTATGGAAAGGTAGATAGGTTAGATAATTTCAAATCAGATAAAGCTGATAGACTTTCCCCTGGAAAACTTGTAACTTCTGAACTTGTCTCAACATCCTATGTTTATTTCTGTGTATTGTTGCAATCTCCTATTTTCTGAGTTAATTCTGTCTCTGTTCTTTGAAGTCTTATATACTTTAATCCACAGGTTCTTGAGTCAGCTCAAATGCATAATGGACCTTTTAATTCCAAAACAAACCCCTAACCAACCAACCAACCAAAATCAAAACCAATACCCACCTACCCCACTCATTAAATGGTATCCCATTTAATTCATACTGCAGAGGGTAAGGAGGAGGCACGAATTCAAGCACCCTGTGTAGCTACCAGCACAGCTTTGGCTGTGATCTCTCTCAAACAGTGCGTGGGGGTGGCACACAAGTCTGGGATCACTCCTAAGGTGCAGTCTGCACTACATGGCACCTGGTCTGACTCTCTCTATCCTGCACTATTGCAGTCCTCCAACACTCTCTTTAAAGTTTTTTCAGTCCCAGGAGTCCTTCCATGCTCTCAATTCACAACCTCCTTCAGCTCCATGCTATTAAGATATCACTTGAACAATTTACAAGGCATCCTTCTTGAACAATTTATAAGGCATCCTTCCTGTTAGATTATCCCTTATGTACATATCACTTCTCATATTTAGAACTAAAACCCTACAGATCCACTCTGGACCCAGTGAAGTAGTGGCAAATGCCACTTAGCAACAGGACCAGAGAAAGGTTCTCAGTGCTGTTCTACTTGGCAACAGGAACATAGTTCAAATGTCTTTTCACAATGGGACTTAACTTCCCACCTTCTTGAGACTTTCTTCTTTTAATGGAGTTTAATCAGTGCTTAAGGAATTTTTACTTGTTTCATTTGCTCCATAATTTGCAGATGAAGCCCAGGTACCAGTCACAGTGCTGAAGACTTCACTGAGTGAGAGTGAGCTGTAAAGCATAGATTTTTTTGTGCAACAATCTCTATGTCTGCTACCTGCTACAACCAGAAAGCAATCAGGAAACTACTTGTTAAAGTGTGTGTATACAAATGCACACATGCATATGTGGGTATGTATTTATGTGCATTCATGTATATCTAGCTGCTTTAATTAACTTTTGTTTAATTTTACTTCATGGAAGAAGAGATTGTCATTTCTTGAAATCTAAACTCTTCCTTGAACAGTAGGATAACCACAGTGGGTAATATAACCTGGTAAACATTTCCTTAATTATGAGGCCATCGCTTCAGTCACATAAAAAAGGCAGTGGGAGAAAGGAATAGAGCATGAGCCCAGGAAGGATTTTGCAGAACAAAAGGATTTCCCCTCCCTTCCCTGATCAACAGTTGGAAACATACAATTTTGGGTGAGGATGATATGTTCATGTTTATTTTCAAGTGTAAGCAGTATTTGGCATGCACTGAAGAAGTCTGGAAACCGGGGCTTGCAGTCATCATGAAGAAGACAGATTCATCTTCCAAGAAGAGAAGAAAGTTAGGAGGCATAATTGAATGCATTACATGACTTATGATGTGGAAGCTGTAGTGTAGTAAGCATGCACATAAGGGAAGGAGATATATACAGTGCCAACCTGAATTTCAGACTTGTGGCTGGCAGAGGTGAGTGAGTGCTGTGAATTTAGCAAGGAGAGGGCTGTGACTTAAGATGATTCTCTTCATCCAGAAAACTGTACTTTGAGACATTTGAATATGGAGGACAGAGATAGGAGCATTGATTTAAAGGGTCAAGACAAAATGAATGAACAAAGACTACAAAGCAAAAAAAAAACCAAAACAAAACAAAACACCAACAACAAAAAAAAAAAAAAAAAAACCAAACCCACAACATCCTGGAGGAGGCTGTAGATACCACAGATAATCTTGCGGTTGATGAAGGCTAGCCCAAGACAATTGTAGTTATCTCTGGTCTTAAACTGGATGAAGTCTTCAGCTAGAAAAGAGACTTCTGGAAGGATGGGAAAGTATGAATGTTGTCAATAAGATATTTGTTTTCTCCACAGCTGCAGAATGTATGAAGATGTTGTGTCACAGGAGAAGGTTTCATCTAGGGAGACATGAAAGACATGGAGGGTGCCTGTGATCACCTCAAAATCATCTGTACTCTGAGGCCACAAACAAGGAGTAAAGAGCCTTAAGCTCTTTTATTTTCATACACTCATTTTCAAAGACAATAGCTGTATTTTTTTTTTCCTTCAGCTGAAGAAGGTTCAGAAAATCCCTGTTGGATAAATAAGCCATGGCTAGCTCCAAGGTAGAAGCGTGCAATGTAAATCTAAAGCATGTTGACTATGTTCAGGTAATTAGAGAGCTCATAGGTTGCCCAACATTAGTGAGTAATTTGGCTGAGTGATTCAACCTCACGTGGCAAAAAACCTTTATGTTGATGAGTGATGCATCTCTGACAGAAGTTGGAGAACGTATATGGACCCCCTTCCTGTCCTGTCAAAGAGGTTTTGTGTTTACTTTAATTAATTATGTAATCTATTTCACCTTGTAATGTGTCCAGAGGGAAGGAAAGACTATTTGCTAGCCCCCTCCAACTTTAGGTGTGTTGTAGGAGAAACACACTGAGTGCACAGAAGTTGATGGAGAAAATTCCAGCAGGTGTGTGAGCTCTGCATTGCAGTTCTGAAGAACTGGAAAGAGCAGGGGGAAAAGAGGATTTGCCATGAAATAAGAAGTAGAAGGAAGCTTACAAAAGTAAATTTTTGAAATCTTGCAAAGTCACCTGGCACACAGAGTGGCAGACTAGGATGGCACAGGTCTTGGCACATGGAGAAACAGTTCCTGAACAATACAAAATGTCAGGGAAGCACTTTAGAAAGACAAGTCATGTTACTATTGATTATAAGACTTTTAAATTGATTCTGTTCCTTGGGAACGAGAAGATGAACATTTATCTCTCTGATCATATCTCTTTGAGTACTAGAAAAGCATCAGAGAAGTGCAAGATCTTGTTCCTGGTGTATGTTTCCTTTGGGCTAGTCTTTCATGACTCCAGAAATGGTGGAGACACTGTCGATATTATGTAACTTTCCACTCTAAAGCAGATGTACATAATTCTTCTATTTTTTTTGAGAAGTCTTACATGGTCTCTGGAGACCCATAATGTGACCATTGCTTCACCATTTTGAGCATAAAGGAACTTTTCCAAAATGCTATAAAAGCAGCAAAATTTAAATGAGTAATATGCATAGAGTTTGATAAGTAGGCACTTTCTCTGCCATATAGTAAATAAACAACTGGTTGCTGTGGTGTTCAGCCTGAAGAAAAGAAGGCTCCAGGGACATTCTAGCACCCTTCTGGTAGCTGAAAGTGATGTGCAAGAAATCTGGGGAGGGGACTTTTTACAAAGGCTTGTAGTGATAGGACAAAAAGGAATGGAGTGAAGCTTGGGCAGAGCAGATCTAGACTAGATATGAGGAAGAAATTCTTTACAGGGAGGTAGTGAGACACTGGCACAGGTTTCCCAGGGAAGTCATGGATGTCTCCTCCCTGGAGGTGTTCAAGGACAGGTTGGATGAGGCCTTGAGCAACCTGCCCTAGTAGAAGGTGTCCCTGCCTATGGCAGGGGGTTTGAAGCTACATGATCTTCAAGGTCCCTTTGAAGCCAACCTTTTCTATGAATCTATGAATCTATGTGGTGAAGCAGGCTGATAACCTGTTGAATAGTAAGATATAATTTTAAGATTTGAACTATTTCCTTTTATCATCAAGAAATAAGTGTTTTTTCCCCATATGTGAAAATTCACAGGCAAATATGCAACCTATCAAATCTTTCACAGATGCTAACACCCAGATGTGTGTATTTCTGTGTGGAAGTTATCTACAGCTAGCAGAACTCTTGGATAGAGAAATCTTGTAAAAAAGCAGATTAGGCACACGTAAGTTAAATACGTCTAGCCAATGTGCCAAAAATGTTGAGTTTTATGAAATTTGTATTAGGTACAGGACTCTCAATATTGCCTTCTAAAAACTTTTCGTTAGTGTATAAAAGGGAGAATGTAGATTTCTGTAATAATCAGCAGACTCTTCCAATTTAATATACAACACACCGAAAGAAGCACATGCCCTTACTTCCAAGGGCCAACCCTTGCCCTCTAAACTCCCATTGGAAATTAGCACTTAAGTCATCCTATCTTTAAATGATAAAACCAACAATAAACCCATCCAATTTAGCAATAATGATGAATGGTAAGCTTGCATGTTACTTTTTTACAGAATTACAGAATGTCAGGCACTGAAAGTGACCTCCAAAGCTTATCCAGTCCAACTCCCCTGCCAGAGCAGGATCTCCTAGAGCAGATCACACAGGAACACGTCCAGGCAGGTTTTGAATATCTCCAGAGAGGGACACTCCACAACTCCCCTGGGCAGCCTGCTCCAGTGTTCTGTCACCCTCACATGGAAAAAAATCCTCCTCATGTTTAAATGAATGTTCCTATGCCTCAACTTCCACCTATCCCCCCTTGTCCTGTCACTGGGCATCACCCAGCAGAACCTGGTCCCAGCCTCCTGGCACTCACCCTGCACATATTTATAACGATTGCTAAGGTCACCTCTCAGTCTCCTCCACGCTAGAGAGCCTCAGCTCCCTCAGGCTCACCTCATAAGAGAGATGTTCCATTCCCTTCATCATCTTTGTGATTGAATCAACTTGAATGAAGATGACCAGTGAAGAAGGAAATAATACATATTGTAATATCCTTTTCCACGAAAGTAAATATATAACATAGAAGTATTTTTTGCTTCCCACTGCTGTGCATTACATTAATCTAGTGTCAGTTTAGTAGAGATAATGAGTAGATGCTAATTAGTTAAAATCTATGTCAGCGTATACAAGGGAGAGGAGTGACCTCTTCCCAGATATAACGTACTAAGCACTCATATTCACCTACAACAGAAAGATGGGTCCCTTTTCTCCTGTAGGAATGATATGTCCATTCAAGTGGGACAATCTCCACCCATCACCGAACTCCACGAGAGCCAATATTTTTCCTTCATTCCTTTGTGCCTGTGTTTAAGTTTCTTGCAGAAATGGACTCAAGTTAGATATTAACTGCATATTAAGAAGATTCACCCTTTTTGGACATGTGAGAACATACATTAGTCTGAGTTGAGACAATAGGGCCAAGACCAAGCAGAGCTGCAGGAGATCAAATACAGTTCTAAAGTCTAGAGTTCAAAGGCAGATTGATTTAATTTTAATGATGTGGCCATTCAGCATGCTGTTGGTGCCCTTCTTTGTTGCCGCTTCAGAGACCCAAAATGGTTACCTGAACTGGTACCTTATTTGAGAAAGACATAGAATCATAGAATGGTTTAGGTTGGAAGGGACCTCAAAGCTCATCGAGTTCCAACCCTCCGCCATAGGCAGGGACACCTCCCACTAGTACAGGTCACTCAAGGCCTCATCCAACCTGGCCTTGAACACCTCCAGGGATGGAGCAGCCACAACCTCCCTGGGCAGCCTGTGCCAGTGTCTCACCACCCTCACCGGAAAGAATTTCTTCCTCATATCCAGTCTAGATCTGCTTCACTCCGTTCCTCCCTCACTGCAAAGAACTTCTTCCTAACATCCAGTATAAATCTCCCCTTTGCCACTTTAAACCCATTCCTCCTTGTCCTGTCATTACAAGACCTTGTCAATAGTCCCTCCTCAGCCCTCCTGTAGCCCCCCTTCAGATCCTGGAAGGCCACTCCAAGGTCTCCTGGAAGCCTTCTCCTCTCCAGGCTGCAGAGGTCCAACTCTCTTAGCCTGTCCTCAGAGCAGAGCTCCTGCAGCCCTCTGAGCATCTCCATGGCCTCCTCTGGACTGGCTCCAACACTTGCATGTCCTTCTTGTGTTGGGGGCTCCAGAGTTGCACACAGGACTGCAGGTGAGGTCTGAGGAGACCAGAGCAAAGGGGCAGAATCCCCTCCCTTGCCCTGCTGGCCAAGCTGCTCTTGCTGCAGCCTAGCACACAGTTGCTGTCTGGGCTGCACTCACACTGCAGGCTCATGTTGAGCTTTTCATCACCCCAGACCCCAGGTCCTTTTCCTCAGGGCTGCTCTCAGCTATTCACCACCCAGACTTAACAATGTTGCACATAAATTACCCCTTTCCTTGCCTCATTCAAAACTGTGCTTTTTTCAAGGCCAGATGGTCATTAATGGATCACATTACCTTCTGGGTATCTTCTGAATGTTGTTCAACCTCAGAAACAGAAAGAATCAAGAGAATGCTGCAAAGTCCATTTGCTATGTGTGACTCCCTGCATCAGCCTCACAAGATAGGCTTTGCCTTTTTAACCTGGGCGGTTGATGCCTGCGTTTTCTCTTCATATGTATGCTCTGAAACTGAAGTGTGGACTTGAGAGGAAATAAGCTTAATATACCATGTGCTTTCTATTTGTTGAAGCTCCATTGGCATGCTAAACTGTGAATATTTTTACAGTGTAGCAGGTTATGGAAGCTGCTCTTGATAAATTCCAGCAACAGCGTTTCGTACACTATGTGCTTTTTTCTGTGAATGACAGATTGCCATGTTAGGTCTCTAAAGAATCTCTTGACAAGGGTGGAACACATGTCTAGTTTGGTGTTTCTACATTCCCTAGCACATTTACATGAAACTGTGATCTTGTTCTCTCTGATGTACCAGAGTAAGAAGAATCACTGTTCAATGTAATCTAGACACTCCTTAAGAGCATCAGAGCCTGTGTTGATAGAAACCTAAAAACAAACATATGGATGTATTTACCTCATCTCCACTCTCAACTGATTTTAAAGGTATATGAAGAAGCTCACCAGAATTTTTTCCTCTTATCTGGACTATAGGAAAATCGATCATAGCAGAAAGATGAGAGATAGCTGACGTGGCTTGTTTGATAGTAGGTTTTAGAGAGGAAAGAACCTGCTTCAGGAACTACTAGAAGTGTGTGTGTGTGTGTTGAAATTATAGCAGCCAAGTAAAAATGCTGACATGTATTCTGTGTTGTAAAGGTGCTTTTTTGCTCAAAACTTTGCAGAGTAGGACTCTTCCGGGCATAGAAATCAATGCTGATTTTATCCATTTGATTAAACTAATGGGAAGAAACTTCAAAGATACAAATATGTAACTGTTTGTGATTGACTAAATACCTAAAATATGTATAATTAGATATTAAGTGTTCTCTAAAAACTGCACACAGATCTATCTGTAAATACTGGAAGCACTATGCCTCATTTAGGAACATTAATAGTAAGCCAAACATTTCTCAAATGCACGGATTTAACTTTGCCCATGTCGCTGTTTTGTGGTTAACTCTATCATTCAGGGTGGGCGTATGAGATTCCATTTCAACCTTTAACTTAATGGCTTTGCCTAAGAAATAAGAGAAAAAGAAAGTTATATGAATTAAACATTTCACATGACTGGGCAAAGCAATACCGAATCCCACACAGTTGCAGTTAGCAGCGAGAATGAATAGTGTAGTCACCATTCGAAAGTACACATTTTTAAGTCAGTCTTGGCTGCTGAAATGTAGAAGCTTAATATGGATTACACTTTTGAAATCTTTCAACATTAAAAAAAAAAAGAAAGAAAGAAAAAGAAGAGATGTAGCATGCTTTTATTTCAGAGCACTTGGCGTGCAATCTCAAGATAAATGGGAGAGACTGATTGTGTTTGTACCTGTGCCAGACCTTGTCGTTAGATATTGCTGTTTAGTTTCATCAGCCAGATTAACTCACCCAGGGAGGTTGATCAGATACCTGCATTTAAAAGAACACACTGTCAAATTAGTGGATAGAAAGAGCACATTATGAAAGAGAAATTATCTGGTGAAGGATTTAAAGACTGACTCACTGTGTTTTGTTTCATTAAATGTGAGGTAGTTCCCTTTCATTTTCTGTTTAGCATGAACTTTCGTGGGCTCTGTTACAACATCAAACTAACTGGCTCAGAATACACATGAATCTCCTTGGAAAAAGTACAGTTGTCCTTCTTACAGATTCTAGATTACCTTAAAATATGGAGCCTGGGTTAGATAAATTCATTGACCTTTATGAAGACACATTCATTTGCTCTAGTAGGTCTCATGACTGCAAAGTCATTGGCAAATTTTGTAGGTGGCCAGGCTGGTGGCTACTTCAAAGGGGAGAGGTTGGGATGAGGAGGGAGTGCATCCTTCAAAAGACAGAACATATTCTATAGAGGAAAACACAAAAAANGAAAATCGATCATAGCAGAAAGATGAGAGATAGCTGACGTGGCTTGTTTGATAGTAGGTTTTAGAGAGGAAAGAACCTGCTTCAGGAACTACTAGAAGTGTGTGTGTGTGTGTTGAAATTATAGCAGCCAAGTAAAAATGCTGACATGTATTCTGTGTTGTAAAGGTGCTTTTTTGCTCAAAACTTTGCAGAGTAGGACTCTTCCGGGCATAGAAATCAATGCTGATTTTATCCATTTGATTAAACTAATGGGAAGAAACTTCAAAGATACAAATATGTAACTGTTTGTGATTGACTAAATACCTAAAATATGTATAATTAGATATTAAGTGTTCTCTAAAAACTGCACACAGATCTATCTGTAAATACTGGAAGCACTATGCCTCATTTAGGAACATTAATAGTAAGCCAAACATTTCTCAAATGCACGGATTTAACTTTGCCCATGTCGCTGTTTTGTGGTTAACTCTATCATTCAGGGTGGGCGTATGAGATTCCATTTCAACCTTTAACTTAATGGCTTTGCCTAAGAAATAAGAGAAAAAGAAAGTTATATGAATTAAACATTTCACATGACTGGGCAAAGCAATACCGAATCCCACACAGTTGCAGTTAGCAGCGAGAATGAATAGTGTAGTCACCATTCGAAAGTACACATTTTTAAGTCAGTCTTGGCTGCTGAAATGTAGAAGCTTAATATGGATTACACTTTTGAAATCTTTCAACATTAAAAAAAAAAAGAAAGAAAGAAAAAGAAGAGATGTAGCATGCTTTTATTTCAGAGCACTTGGCGTGCAATCTCAAGATAAATGGGAGAGACTGATTGTGTTTGTACCTGTGCCAGACCTTGTCGTTAGATATTGCTGTTTAGTTTCATCAGCCAGATTAACTCACCCAGGGAGGTTGATCAGATACCTGCATTTAAAAGAACACACTGTCAAATTAGTGGATAGAAAGAGCACATTATGAAAGAGAAATTATCTGGTGAAGGATTTAAAGACTGACTCACTGTGTTTTGTTTCATTAAATGTGAGGTAGTTCCCTTTCATTTTCTGTTTAGCATGAACTTTCGTGGGCTCTGTTACAACATCAAACTAACTGGCTCAGAATACACATGAATCTCCTTGGAAAAAGTACAGTTGTCCTTCTTACAGATTCTAGATTACCTTAAAATATGGAGCCTGGGTTAGATAAATTCATTGACCTTTATGAAGACACATTCATTTGCTCTAGTAGGTCTCATGACTGCAAAGTCATTGGCAAATTTTGTAGGTGGCCAGGCTGGTGGCTACTTCAAAGGGGAGAGGTTGGGATGAGGAGGGAGTGCATCCTTCAAAAGACAGAACATATTCTATAGAGGAAAACACAAAAAAACCCAGGAAAACTATCCAGATGTTGTCTCTCCCCTCCTCCCTCTTAGATATCCTTGGAAGATAATCTTGATTCTTGCACTTAGGATCAAGGGAGCACCTGATGATAGTAATGCAGGGATGAGGATCAGGCTGGAGACTGAGCACGCAGGAGTTAGGGGATATCCAGATGAGTAGAAAAAAAAAGAAGAAAATTGATCAGAAAAAGTTTCAGAAGTTACAACTGACGGTATTTCATCTTTGTTTTGCTAACATTGGGTGGCTAAGAGCCTTTGCATTTCAAAACATTTTGCCAATGATTTATTTTATAAAATAATGTAAACAAAATACACCCCAAACATCTCATGTTTTGTGTCTTTTAAGTTTTCATCTTGGTAGTAATTTCTCACTGTCTTATTTATTATAGGCTAAGCTTTCTAGGCAGAATATACTCCTGCTTTCTATTTGATGCCTATATGATAGCCATCTATCTCTATGTATGCATATAATGCATATATATATATATATATAAAATCCAGTGGATCGTGGAGCCCATTTTCAACCTAATCAGCATGAGCAGGAGATTGCAGCCCCTGGCAAGAATTACACAACTCAGGGACCTCTGTGCATTTTCATCTCTTCAGCAAGCACTGAAAGGCACTTGCCTGATGTTTTGAGGAAGCCCCAAGGTAGTGTGGCTTTGGAGAGCCATCTGGCTGTAACAAGGATCTCTCCTCACCTATGCTTGCCTGCCTGCTACCCTGTAGCAAAACATCGCTACTTTGATGCAATATCACTGCGAAAGAGTACAACAAAGTATTTCATTTGTATGCCAAGACAGGCTTACTTTTAAGCCACGCTTCTCACATCTCTCAAAGCTAAACAAGCAGGCATGGATAGAGTTCATGGAAGATTTTCACCCAGTAGAAACCTAGTGTTACTAGTCTTAAGCTTATTCACTCTCATGGTCATATGTATATTGGAGCACAAGTGTGTGCTCTTTGTGGTGAGTCCTGGCAAATGAGTCACTCATTAGGCTGAGCAAGAGGCCCCCAAATCTCAATAGTAACCAAACAATTGCTGTTCCAAAGCCAGACTTTGTGGCTTAAACTCATACTTCATAAAGAGAGTGCTCCATATAAATTGTCAGCTTTGAAACCAAACACTTCCACACCTAGCCTACACTGTAAATCAAGTTTCGTGCTACTTTCCAGTCAGCTTCATAACACTAGTAGTCTGATTCAGTTTTATGGCAGAGATGTATTTTAGCTAAAATGCTATTTTTATGTGATGTAGAGGATAAACATGACTATTTTATTCATGAAGTGAAAGACTATGAGACAGTAAGAGACAGGGAGTGTTTAGAGAGTGCAGATGCAGTAGAGACAGTAAGAGACAGGGAGTGCATAGAGAGTGCAGATGCAGTAACAAATCCCTACCTGGCTGTCTCAGTACCTGGGCTTGGAGCCCGGATTCTCTCATATTCAGATCTGTAGCAACACCACAACATATTGGAACCTCTCATGAAAACTTTCACTCCTCATGTCCAAAAAAACATTTCTGTTACTGCATGAAAAATATTGCCTTAGATCTTTTGAAAAGGAAGAGATCCAGCTCCCCAAACTACTGTAGTATTCTTTGTCCCTTTTTCCTCACTAATGTTAATTCATCATTAAAACCATTAAACAGTAAATGGCGGAAATGTATTATTAGAAGCTTGAAATATTTCCTTTGATTGTTTTAAAACCTCTGTTTTCATGTAAATCAATGACTTCTTTTTTTCTTTTTCTTTTTTTTCCCTTTTACATTTTTGAATGCTGCATTTTACCATATGTGAAACATTTCTTAAAGGTGTCATAGTGACTTGTCATAGGTTTGGAATGAGAACTAAATTAAATGTCCATACTGTAGCTTACTTATATAAATAATGAGATATTCCAGTATAAACCATTCATTTGGCAGTCATTTCTACATCAGCAAGTACTAAGTGCTATATGAGTCCTGCCTAACTTTGACACATGCAGAGAAAATCAGGCAGGAAAATGTGCGTGTCTAGAATTCTATAGAGTATGACAGACTCCTGTAGTCCACTGCTATGAAAGTATTTCTATATTTTTTTGGAGATAGAGTGAGAAGTTCAACAAAATACTCTAAATTCAGAGTGAAATGTTGGAGCATTCAGCTGCCTCCCACTGCAATTCAAAACCTATTTCCATAGCTTAGAAACAGAAAGGGTGGAAATGGATAACGGAGTCATTAACAAGAGCCAAGAATGATTTATTATGGGTGATATGATGTTGCTGTTTTAAAGGAAAAAAAATGCATCAAATAAAAATTCTTCACAAACAAAAAATCTTTCCTATTGGACATAGTAGAGAATTTGCTTTATTAATGCATTGTATCACCACATTGCCAGGTCTGGCATTTCTCACCCTAATAATGTTTCAGTGCGCTAGCAAGGATTGTGGGTTGCAGCATAAATCATGTTAGGAATACTTCCTGTACAGAAACACAGCAGTAGCAAAGCACCTTTTGCCAGAGTTCTGGAAACGACACTGGAGGATCCTTTTAGCTTGCATTAGCTTCACAAGCTTACATTGCATCAGGCTAACAATAATAATAAAAAAATAATCATTCCAAAGTGTCTTTCCAACTGCCCAGCTGCTGGGTTCAATCCTGTTCAATATCTTTATTGATGATCTGGACGAGGGGATTGAGTCCAGCATCACTAAGTTTGCAGATGACACCAAGTTAGGAGCAAGTGTGGATCTGTTGGAGGGTAGGAGGGCCCTGCACAGGGACCTGGACAGGNGTGATTGGCATTGGAATGGGCTACCCAGGGAGGTGGTGGAGTTGCTGTCCCTGGAGGTGTTGAAGAAAAGACTGGATGGGGCACTTAGTGCCATGGTCTTGTTGATTGGCTAGGGCTGGATGATAGGTTGGAGTGGATGAGCTTGGAGGTCTTTTCCAACCTGGTTAATTCTATGATTCTATGATTTTAAGTTACAAGTCAAGGATCTCAATGCACATGCTTTGAGAGCATGAGTGGTAAATAAACCTTGTCTTCTAGCTGAAGAGGTATCAAGTATCTTTTAAAATGGCATCCTGATTTGTTGGCAGCAGGCCTAGAGACTATTCCTGTGCCCACTGAGAAGCAAGCCTCAGACCCTCAGGATGCCAAAAGTGTGCAGGCTGGCCCAAATTTACAACAGCCCTTTCTCACCAGCAAAGATCTTAAGCCCTTCATGTTTAAGCTTTGGATGTGCTGGTTGAGATGTGAGAGGGAACTTTGGATGACACCAGTCATGGAGTAGTTGTCTCTCTATATTTGCATGTGATTCATCTCCAATAACTTCAACTAATACTTTGAATCATCTCTGAAATATCTCTAAACAAACAAACAAATAGATAAATATCCCATTCCAATATTTGTTTATGTGTCAGTGACTTTAAAGATTAAAATAATTTGGCATACAAAGTAATAAAAATTCTTCAATGCAGATAATAGCTTGGAGCTTTTCAGAGGCAGGTGCATGTAAATGCAGAAGTGTTTCTAAGTAATTTACAGATGCATTGCAGTTGGCTTCAAAACCATGGTTAGTTACATGAAATCACAAGCTTTCAGCAAGTATTTTGATTTAGTTTCAACCTTCCTTTAATCATGCAAAATTAGATCTTTTCTTTTTTTTTTTTGTTTTGTTTTGTTTTGTTTTGTTTTGTTTCTGTTGCAAACTATAGCTGAAGTTTATGGGCAAGAATCACAAGCCTTTTACTGCACTCTTCACAGTCATGTCCTCAGCCTGCCATGAAAACCTATCTATGGTGGTCAATTTGGTAGCACCAGGACTCCAAGTAAAGTTAATTGTTTGCCTATACCACCCGTCTGTGGTATGGGTAGTGCCCATAACACATAGAAGTGCTTGATGGCATCAGGCATTTGCGATGACTTCAGAACTGAATAGAGAGGAATTTCCTTAGTTGTTAACTTAGACTCAAGAGATATATTGGAACAGAAAATATTAGCTTCTTACACCCTCTTTGACATCCTTTATGCACCCTTGTGGTAACACAGCGAGATTTTTTACCTCCATCTGCTAGGGATAATCACTTCATTGCTCACCTGTCTATGGGTTGTATAGATTTCAGTAATTAAACCTCTGTTTTTGTAAAGATTGTAGACCTCTATGAAGCAACAAAGTTGTTATGAGCTTTTGCTTAAAATCCTCTCTGACAGGCAATCTCACTAATTGTTCCCTCATCTGAACTCTGTTCCTATGACTGAAGAATATGCATCAATAACTTTAGGGTACAAATGTGTCAAGGGGTTGCAATTATCCTCAGAACAAACACTGCAGGAAAGAAAAAAAAAAAGACACAAGCTAAGCCATAGAAAAACATGGTTAATTTGCCTTGCCCAATAGTGACCCCATTGCATAATAATATATTTAGGATGAATGCATAGCAATGTTTAAAGACTTATTTTTTCAAAAGTGCTTAGCTTTAATTTTTCTCCCCCCCCCCCCCCCCCCCCTCTACTAANCCCCCCCCCCCCCCCCCTTTAATAGTGTCATGACTCAGGGTGAAATTAAAACACAACTAGACTCTATTGCACAATCAGGTTTTAAGCAGATTTATCACAGGGCATGGTACATATATGGCACAGCCTCATGGAAAAAAATCTTCTGAGTTCCTGCTGCTCACTCTACACTAAACTGCATGAACACACATGAAGTGGAGCAGCTGTGGAAAGGGATTTCAGTGGATATCAAAGCACTGGGGCCCTCTGCTCTACGTTTTTGTTTCATAGACTGTTAAGGTTAAGAGATGAATGAGGGAATGCTGATTGTGTATTGGCTACTGATTTCAGTGCAGCAGAGGGGTAAAAGTTAAGTAAAACTCGTTATTTTATTACTATATTATAGTCTTTTTAATATATTATACTGTGAAGACTTTTGCAAGTCCCAGAGCAACATGTTGATTTGAAAAAAAATGTATCGTAAGAGAGTTTATGGAGATTTAGTGCTTTCTAATGTTAGCATTTCTATTTTTATGCTGTTTACCTTCCCCTAACATTTTATTTCTCCATTAACTTTAATTAGACTAGCACTAGATTTCAAGTACAGTTAAAGGAGAAAACCAGGCCAAGCTTGTTGCTGAGATTGACAAGGATGTCAGAGAGATACATAGTCCCTCCCTTCATATCTAAACATTTGCATTTTTGGTCCAACACACACACACACACACAGAGAGAGACTCAAACACTTGTGGAACCTGTAATGCGGTGACAAGTTCTTATGTTAAAAAGATAGTTGTTAATCAAACAGCAATGCAGACACCCAAATTTTCCCTTGGCTCTTAATTAATTTAAAAACCATCGATGGTGTCAGATTCCCAGTGTCACGAGAACAACACAAAGAGGCACTATGTCAGCATCGTACACCCCTGGCAGCATCTGGCAGAAGGAGTAGTGCCGTCCAAGCTGAGAACCCGGCCTCATGAGCCAAAGTGGCTTTCTGAGACCATGGACATGTTGGTTGGCTGAGGAAGCTCTGAGGTGGCTCTTATGGCATTGTGGTCAGATTGGCTTTCAGCTAATCATAGAATTTGGAAAGAGTGAAGGTAATACAATACCTGTGCTCCATGACATGGCTTTGGACTGAGCAGGGTCATACTGGTGAGCGGGAATGAGATCTTCGTGTATTTGGCGTTTTCACCATAGCTAGACAAAACATTGGCTGTGCCCAACTGGCAAACTCTTTTGGAAGAGACATGGAATATGAGCAGATCCTTAAAACTATATATTTGTTCTAATTAGTAGCAATACCTTATTTTACACAGAGTGTTGGAAGGAGATATTGTTTGCTGCATCCCAGTTCAAGGCCCTGTTTAACCCTCATTGTAAAGGAACAAGGCACGCTGTTTCTACCTGAAGCTATGGGGAACTGGCACAATGACTCTTTTGCAAGGCTGAGTGGGACAGTCTTGGGAATGTCCAACATGGTGTTTTAAATTGGTTTTCAGTGCAGCCCTAAAGAGTATGTGTGTGGGACTGAACACCTCCTGGTTGTGTACCTGATCCACCTCTTGTGGAACAGCCCCATTCCTATCCCCTCAGCTACTCAATAGCAGACTTTCTGCAGTGGAAATCCCACTTGGAGCACTTCCCTCCTCTTTTCTGGCTAGGGGTGAGCAATGGGGCATTTGCCTCCCCACTTCCCTTTCTGTAACATCCACCCAAGGAACAGAGAGAGAAGGTGAAAAACCCTGCTCCTCGTCAGAGTGCTCCTCCACCCAAACCTGGGGCAGGATCTCAGAGGAAGGAGAAATGTGTCTGGAGCTGAAGTACTGACTTGGCCCAGTGGGATAAAACTTCTTGCTGCTACATGGGGATGGTAGCTCACTTGAATATTGCTTTGTTTTTAACACTATAGAAGTACTGTATGCCTGACAACTTCCAAAATTCTCTGATGATCATCCCTTATTCCTTTGGTAGACCATAGAGAAGAAGGTTACTGAAGAAGAAGAAATTTCTTAGAGAAGAGATGTACGCAATTCTACTCTACTCACAAGTCCTTGAACATGATCCAGGTGATGTGGGATCATGAGACAGAGAGACTGAGCCAGGATGTGCTGCCAGATCATGTCTACTCACACAAATATTTACTTCCAAGAGACATGGAGATATACATTCTACAAGACACCACAGTACTTTCCAGTATTTGTAATCACCTTATCAGTGGTTGGTTGGTCTGATAGCTGTCTGAAGTACAGGTTGCAATGAGTTATCACACTTTTCTGGCAGCACTGAGTGGAAGGAAAAACACTGTAAGAGAAAATGATCTATAGACTTTAATTGCATAAACTTGGAATGGCAGATATGTAGCAGATCCATTATTTCCATCTGCAGAAGGCAGCCATGTTCTATGTCTATGACAACTGGACTGCTGTCATGGATGGCTATTCAGGAAAGACAGACTAGCCAGGTGAGATGGTGGTGTTGCTGCTCTTTATGTGTGAGAGCAACTGAAATGTGTTGAGGTCTATCCAAGGGGAAAGGTAGAACAGGTTGAAAGCTTGTGGGTGAGAATTAAGGGATGTGGAAAGAGGAGTGAAAGTGTTGTGGGTTTCTACTGTAGACCACCAAATCAAGCAGAAGAGGTTGATGAAGCCTTCTACAGTCAACTGGAGGTAGCCTCTAGAACACACTCCTTGGTACTCATGGGCAACTTCAACCACCCTGGTATGTGCTGGCAAGCCCACACAGCCAGGCTCTTGGAGTATATCAATGATAACCTCCTGATGCAGGTAGTGGAGGAACCAACAAAGAGAGGTGCACTGCTGGACCTTGTGTTAACTAATAAAGGACTGTTTTGGGACATTAAGGTTGGGAACAGCCTTGGTGACAGTGATCATGACATGGTGGAGTTTAGTGTTATACAGGGTAGAAGCAGGGCAGTAAGTAGGATTACAACCCTGGACATCTGCAGGGCTAACTTTGTACTCTTCAGAGATACACTTGCAGGAATCCCATGGGCTAAGGCTCTAGAAGCTAAAGGAGCCCAAGGAAGTTGGCTAATTTTTAAACGCCACTTCCTCCAAGCCCAAGCTAAGTGTATTCCCTTGAGTAAAAAAGTGGGTGCTAGGAGACCTACATGGATGAGCAAGGAGCTTCTGAAGATAATCTCATGGAGGAAAGAAGCTCACATTTCATGAAGGAAGGGGCTTGTCACTTGTGAGAACTATAGAGGAGTTGTCAGGACATGTAGGAGGGCAACATGGAAGGTCAAAGCCCTCTTGGAACTAAAGCTGGCAAAGGAAGTGAAAGAGAACAAGAAAGGCTTCTTCAGATATATCAGTAGTAAAAGGAAGAACAGGGAAAATGTGGGCCCAGTGCTGAATGAGAAGGCAGACCTGAGAGCTGAGGATGCAGAGAAGGCAGAGTTGCTAAATATCTTCTTTGCTTCAGTCTTTGCTCCCAAGACTGAACTCCCCTGTGAGCTCCAGCCCCTAGATGAAGGAAAGCAAACCTGGAGGAGGGACTCTCCATTAGTCAATGGAGACTGGGTTAGGAATCAGTTACACAAAGTAAGTATTCACAGGTCCATGGGCTCTCATGAGATGCACCCAAGAGTGCTGAGAGAACTACCTGATATCGTTGCTCTGCCACTCTCCATCATCTTCACTAAATCAAGGCAAACAGGAGAGGTGCCTGAGGGCTGGAGGAGAGCCAATGTCACTCCAGTCTTCAAAAAGGGTAAGAAAGAGGCCCCAGGTAACTACAGACCAGTCAGCCTCACCTCTATCCCTGGAAAAACGATGGAGCAGCTCATTCTGGAGGTTATCTCTTGGCACGTGGGAGAGAAGAAGATTATCAGGAATAGTCAGCATGGATTTACCAAGGGGAAGTCATGCTTGACTAACCTAATAGCATTCTATGCTGCTGTAACCAAATGGGTAGATGCAGGGAGACCAACAGATGCAGTCTACCTTGACCCTAGCAAGCCTTTTGACACTGTAACCCATAACATCCTTGTGAGCAAGCTCAGGAAGTGTGGGATGGAAGAACAGGCAGTGAGATGAGTTAGAAACTGGTTACAAGATAGAGAGCAAAGAGTGGTGGTCAATGGTGCCAGGTTCAGCAGAAGAGCTGTAACCAGTGGAGTCCTCCAAGGCTCAGTGCTTGGTCCAGTGCTGTCCAATATCTTCATCAATGACAGACAGACAGAGAGTCTGTTCAGCAAGTTTGCTGATGACATCAAACTGGGAGGCTTGTCTGACGCTGTGTGGCCATCCAGCCAGACTTGGACAGACTGGAGAGTTGGGCACAGAGGAACCAAATGAGTTTCAACAAGGACAAGTGCAGTGTCCTACACCTGGGAAGGAATAATAAACTGCACCAGTACAGGCTGAGAAGTGATCTGCTGGAGAGCAGCCCTGTGAAGAGGGACCTGGGGGTCCTGGGGGACAACAAGCTATCCATGGGACAGCAATGTGCCCTTGTGGCCAAGAAGGGCAATGGGATCCTGGGGTGCTGACTTAGTTGGGGCAATTAATGAGGCTGAAATTATAAAATATGCAATTATTTTGTTTCCAAAAAGCCCTGCCAACAAACTACATACGAACATCCCGGGTTTCGGCACCAAAGTATAAGGCACGTTTGGACGTGGCACTTGGTGCCATGGTCTAGTCTTGAGGTCTGTGGTAATGGGTTGGACTTGATGATCTTTGAGGTCTCTTCCAACCTTGCTTATACTGTGATATTGTGAACTAAATTCAGGTTCTAATTCAGTCAGGAAAATCTTCACAAGGATGCTTATGGGCAATTCATCAATATATGAGAATCAGAAAATTGGAAAAGGTTTAGCCACAAAATGACTTTGCCCCACTTATAAATAGGCAGCCTGGAGCCCTAGGGAAAGTTTGTTCTACTCATGGTGGTGGAGTAGGAATTTCAAGATAGTCCCTGGCTTCTTTGCAGCAGTGTTAGAACTGCTCAGTCTCTTGATAGCTGTTGAAAGGCTTCTAGATCTTCCCAGGCTCTAGCAGGGTGCTGGGAAAGAGGCAGCCAATCTCTGACCTGACCCTGGTTCCTCTTGGCACAGAGATTTGGAGAGGTTCAGGCAGGATATCTTGCAGATGTGCAGAGAGCATGATGGTGGTGGCATTTCTCACCACGCTGTGAGGCCTTTTCCTGGTAAACTTGAGGCACTTAAGTTTCCAGGTAGTTCAAGCCCAAAACATCAGGGTGTGATGGTTTGGGAGTTCCCCGCCCCCCCACACTTTGTAAAATGACCCAGACTAGACTCAGCCAGCTGGAAGTTAAGAGATGAAGCTCTATTTACAGCTTAGCACAATGCACAAGAAGATATATACACTATATAGGNAGCACAACTGCTTGCAACTTAGCTCCATTTATATTATTTGCCTGAGCGCAATGGCTCCTTTGGCTACAGAGATTCACCAATCAAATGGCACTTTGCCAAACTCACCATATTAGGTGAAACCAGGGCTTGCTTACTCTTATTTGGGGAAGACACTCACAAGTGCATAAACACCTGTTTATCACTTTGGGAGGGGACATAATGGCACCAAGCCTTTGTTTTCCTCCTACCCTCGCTTCTTCCATCAGCAGAAGGGTGGGGCAAGCCAGGACATGTTTTAGGCCTATTGGCCTTCCAGGACAGGTACATTAAAGGGAGTGTGTTGAGCAGATCGAGGGAGGGTCTCCTTCCCCTCTACTCTGCCCTGGGGAGACCTCACCTGGAATGTTGCATTCAGTTTTTGGCTCTTCAGTTCAAGAGCGATCTACTTGAGAGAG
The DNA here is from genome assembly GCA_013399055.1 of Ramphastos sulfuratus. Classification (NCBI taxonomy): domain Eukaryota; kingdom Metazoa; phylum Chordata; class Aves; order Piciformes; family Ramphastidae; genus Ramphastos; species Ramphastos sulfuratus. Next base: position 1,447 of record WBNM01027139.1, on the reverse strand, counting down.
TCCAATGAAGGGCTACAAAGATGATTAAGGGGCTGGAGCACTGCCCCATGAGGAGAGGCTGAGGGACCTGGGGCTTTGTGGTCTGGTGAAGAGAAGACTCAGAGAAGATCTAATCAATGTTTATAAATATCTGTGGGCTGGGGGTCAAGAGGGAGGGGACAAACTCTTCCCAGTTGTGCCCTGTGATAGGACAAGGGGTAATGGGTATAAACTACAGCACAGGAAGTTCCACCTCAACATGAGGAAGAACTTTGCTGTAAGGATCACGGAACACTGGCACAGGCTCCCCAGGGAGGTTGTGGAGTCTCCTTCTCTGGAGACTTTCAAGACCTGTCTGAATGCATTCCTATGTGACCTGCATTAGATTCTAAGGTCCTGCTCTGGCAGGGGAGTTGGACTCAATGATCTAGGGAGGTCCTTTCCAATCCCTAACATGCTGTGATCCTGTGATCTCTGCTGTAGATAAAGGTGAAACAAACCTTTTGCTTTACAGAAAGCCCTCTGTCCTCTTGGTTCTGAGCATAGGCTCCCCTGGCAGTGTAACAGGCATAATAGTGAAAATGTAGACTGAATAATGCCTTCCAAAGAGAATATACATTTAATCATACACTTCATGTCAAGCTTGTGCTTGAACTTTGATCACTTTTTAATTCTGGATGTTAATAAACACGCTTTGTGGGATCAAGCCAGTAATTCATAAGTGTATTTATAGTGTCTGTTTCCCAATTCATTCAGTTTCCAACCAATTCCTATTGGCAGAGAGGCAGAGATTCTCTGTCATTGCTAGGTTTCCACAACAACAAAGGTCTCCTTTTGGTCTCTTTCCAACAAGACTGGGCCGATTAACTACATTACCGTTTATTTTGCTCTACCTGCCAAGTATATGGCAATGCAGAAATAGGAAAAAATAGACTAATGTGAATATATGGACAGCAGAGAATGCCAGAACAAATATCATCCCTGAACATGCAACAGTTCCCATTTAATTTCATTTCAGGATGCCAGCGTTTAAGACGCACCTCTCAGACAAACACAGAAAGTGTCAGATTCAAGTTGTTCCTTTCATCACAAAATATGTGATGAAACCATTTACCAGAAAATGGTTTTGCTTAAAAAGTAGTTACGTTTTTTTTGCTCTCCAGGAACCCTGACAAGAAATGGAAAAGTGCATGTTCAGAAAGGTAAGTAAAGAAAGCTAGAGATATAGCAGGCAAATAAATGTTTCTTTCTACTCCTCCTTTTCAACTTGCTGTTGCATGTGGAGAAATACTGAGAAGAGATGAAGAGAGAGTGGAATGAAGGTGATCTTCCATGCTGAAAAGCCAAATCTGTTCCCACTTTTTGCTTTCTTCTTTCCCTCGTTGTAATTTTACACGTCCTTCAGTAATGCTCTAGATAGCCACACCTAGACACTTTGCCCATGACACTGTGTCCTGTTCTGGGCCCC
>WBNM01027138.1:322273-334352 GCA_013399055.1 Ramphastos sulfuratus | reverse complement strand
CAGAGTATTGACTGCAAGCAGTGCACTGACTGCAAAGCCTTCTCTGCCAGTTCAATGGAGTTCAAGTAATGCTATATATTACCACTACTTACTGCTAGAGCCTGCTGTAACCTGCATAAAGTTTCCATGACCATGCAAAGAACCGATTATTATTTTAAATTATTTGATAATAATTAAATAATAATAATAAAATTATTATTTAATAATGTGATAATAATTTTATTATTATTATCACAAATTAGTGATCGGGATGGCAAGAGTTCTGAGTATTGAATATTAATAAACAATACTAATTTTTGAAAAATATCATCTTGCATTAATTAATTACCCCTCCACTACATTAACATTCAGCAGCATGATCTGACTTTGTAAGAGTTAATAGCAGAGCTGGCAAGAGTAAGTTGTTCACAAAAGGAGTAGCATAGCCACTCGTGGCGCACACGTGCTTGTTAAAGTCCGTTTCTCTGAGCTCAACACACCTCTCCTTGGAGGCCCTTCAGGCAGAAGACACTCTCAGGACACCCAGGAAGAGCAGCTGGTCTGGGCAGATTCTCAGGGCAAAAATCTGGGCTTTACTGAAGCTACTGCCAAAGTTAGTTTTGACTTTAGCAGAGCCAAGATTTTCCTGTCACCTTATCGGTAAATCTTGGCTTTCAGCATCCCTGCATATTTTCCTGAGCAATTTCAGGCACATCTATTTCAGTCTTCTGACAAAGATATTTATGATGACTAGTAATTATTCTTTTGTAGTAGTATCCTGGGACCTTCGCTGTGGACCCATGTGCAGCAGCAGCAGCAGTGTGTGGATGCATAATAAAGAGACAGGCTTCCTCTTTATTTATGTATGGTGCTCTTCACCTTATCCTTAGACATTTATGCAAAGGAGTTTAAAATTGAGGAGCAAACACAGCAATGTGGATACAATCTCTGGTTCAGGATGTGCCTACTCTACAGACTGACAGATTCTGGCAAGAATTAATGTCTCTTGTTCCTTGTCACTTTCCCTGGGTATCCTCTACTGCCCTCTCTCAGAAGCAGCATGAGTATTCCTGTGCTCAGTAATACAGATCTTTCTGCCCCTGTTACATTGGGAAGATCCATTTGGAACATCAGTGGTGTGGCAAACAGATCCAAATCCTGCACCCTCGTTTCAAATTAATGGTTCTTTCTAAAATACTTCTCTGATGTGTGCCTTGTTTTTCCACAGCTGCAAACAGGGCTTTGTAGAACATTCTGAGAGTTTAAAAAGAGTGATGCCATAGGCATAGGAAGTTTCATGAAAACATGAGGAGGAATTTTTTTCCCTGTGAGGGTGACAGAACACTGGAACAGGCTGCCCAGGGGGGTTGTGGAGTCTCCCTCTCTGAGGATATTCAAAACCTGCCTGGAGGCATTCCTGTGTGATCAGCTCTAGGTGATCCTGCTCTGCAGGGGGGTTGGACTGGATGAGCTTTCAAGGTCCCTTCCAGCCCCTGACATGCTGTGATGCTGTGATTTCTAACAGTGTTTGCATTGAGATTAATCTGATTTTTTGGATATGTATTTTGGCCTAGAAACTGGCTAAGTAATCTAACTAACTTTTAAATATTTTACTCAAAGTAAGCCATTTTTCCAAGCCACATTTATTGTAAATCTCAGTCTTGTGACTGTGAGATGTCTCCCAGAATCACAGAATTAATCAAGTTGGAAAAGACCTTCGAGATGATCAAGTCCAACCTATCACCTAACTCCTTCTAATTAACTAAACCATGACACTAAGTTTTCATTTCTCTCTTCCTCCTCACATCCACATCATGCTGAGTAATTTCCTAAAACCAATCCTGTTGCTTTTCTAGAATTAAGGAATGAAATCCCAACACAGACCACAGCAGGAAGATGATAAGGAAGGCATATGTTATCATGACTTCCCAACCTTCCAAGGGCTGTATTTCCTCATAGTCTTGCAATCACATGCAAAGAGACCAACCAACCAAACAAAAGCTCAATAAACTACAGGGGAAGAGAAAACTTCCTTTATTCTGTTTGTTTGTTTTTTTTTCCCCTCAGAACTTGTGTTTCTCAGAACTGTGCACACAGATGGTTCATTAGAAGATAATTCCTTGCACAGGGTTGCTTATCAGGCTGAGACAGGGGCACTTAGGTTCTGCAGTAAAAGCACCTCACCTCAAAAGAGTAGGGCAGAGGGTCAAAACAAGGTGGAGAGCACCTCCTTAGATGAGTATTTCCTTTCAGCTCTATTCTAAACACGAGCAATTAATGCTCTTTTAGCTGAGAGGAATAATTTCTGCAGTAGCTGCTAGTGCAAGCGCATGGTGAGAGCTGCTCCTGACAGTGCCACACAGCCTGGAGTCACACACTCAGCTCTGCAGACTCCCACGAAGGGAATGAGATTACCTTACCTGAGGCTTCACAAGTTGTGGACCCAAGTACCTCCTGCTGTACATCACACTGGTGCCTGTCAGCCTTTAAGGCTTCCCCTGGTTTGGGCATTATATAGAGCACACCAAAAAAAAAGAAGGATGAAGATCAAGAGCAATATGTTGGGTTTATCACACACACAGATACTAGTGTGAGATGATGTGGATCACCAGCTGCAGCTTCTGGTCAGCATGGGCGGTGGGTATCTGGTTTGCTGTGTGTGCCCTTCTCCATTCCTACCACCCCAATGGCTAAGACTGAAGGTACCTGGGAAAGAGCAGTTAGCTGAAGAGACAAAAGCAATGAAGTAGAGCTGAGGTCCTTTAAAATTTCTCTCCACTGATTCACTTTGATTCTGTCTCATAGTGTATCCGTAAAAAGGCTCAGGGACTGAATAGCTCCTAACTTGTATAATTCCAACTTTACTGGCCCTTCATTTTTTGAAAACTACTCTGTTCTCTTTCAGAATGAATTCCTATAGTTTCTTTTCTTCATCTGGTCTCTGATTTTAAATGAAAGCTATGCTTAATTCTACCCTATATCTTGAGTGGGAGATAGGCCCCAGGAATTATTCCTCTAGTGTCCAAAAGTGCTTGATAAATAATATTCAGGTTACACTGAAAATAATTCTTTACTGCTAGAGATTACATTTTTAGGAGGTACCTTCAGCACCTTGTGGTCATGTACCTTGCTGCCTTCAGCATGGCATGTGGGATTTAGGCCATGGAGCCTAACAATGCATTCCTGATCTTTCCTACAGGTAGCACCTGCAGTCTCTCGTGCATGAACAGAGACTTCACATGGCTGTGCACCTTCTAGTGCAGAGACAATTATCCCTCCCCAGAACCTGCAAGTCTAAAACAATTCAAAGTGTATAGAAGTGATGAACTGTGAGTTTTGAATAGAAGGGGGGAAGCATAATTTTCATCAGCCCTGTTTGATATTCCAGTTGGCACAATGTCTAAAAGGATATCACAAATTATTTTGAGAGATTAGCCAATTACAGAGAGCCATTTCCAGAGAGGAAATTTAGGGCAGCTCACTAACAGCTTGATTTATACAGGAGTCCGTACTTAGGCAACAGATCGTCTGGTTGCTTATATAAACTACTTTCATTTAACTTGCTTTAAACACAGAAAAAAATGCAAGTAGATAAACAGCTCAATGAATAACAGACCCAAAGAACCTGGTTCCATATGGATTTGAGCTGGTAAGAAAAAATTCTGCAGGGACCCTCTGACATCTAGCATGTGTCATAGAATTACAGAATGTCAGGGGCTGGAAGGGACCTCAAAAGCTCATCCAGTCCAACCCCCCCTGACAGAGCAGGATCACCTAGAGCAGATCACACAGGAACACATCCAGGTAGGTTTTGGATATCTCTAGAGAGGAAGATTCCACAACATCCCTGGGCAGCCTGTCCAGTCTTCTGTCACCCTTACAGGGAAAAAATTCCTCCTCATGTTTCCATGAAACTTTCTATGCCTCAGCTTCCACCCATTGTCCCTTGTCCTGGCATTGGGCATCAGCCAGCAGAGCCTGGCTCCAGCCTCCTGACACTCACCTTTACGTATTTATAACCATTGCTGAGGTCACCTCTCAGTCTCCTCTTCTCCAAGCAGCACAGCCCCAGCTCCCTCAGGCTCTCTTCATAAGGAAGATGTTCCACTCCCTTAATCATTCTTGTGACTCTGCGCTGGACTCTGTTAAGCAGTTCCCTGAGGTCCTTCTTGAACTGAAAAGCCCAGAACTGGACACAGTACTCCAGATGTGGCCTCAGCAGGACAGAGTAAAGGTGGAGGAGAACCTCTCTCAACCTACTAACCACAGCCCTCCTAATACACCCCAGAATGGCATTGACCTTCTTGGCCACAAGAGCACATTGCTGGCTCATGCTCAACCTCCCCATCCACTAGGACCCCTCAGATCCTTTTCCCCTTCACTGCCTTCCAGTAGGTTATTCTCCAACCTGTATCACCCTGGGGTTGTTCTTTCCCAGGTGCAAGACTCTACACTTGCCCTTGTTGAATTTCATTAAGTTTCTCCCTGCCCAACACTCCAGCCTAAGGGCAGCACAGCCTGCAGCGTGTCAACCACTCCACCCAGTTTGGTGTCATCAGCCTTTCTTTTTTCTCTGAATATCCCCCAATTTTCAGAAAACTTTTAGAACTGTGTTGTTTTTGAGACTAGTGACCTTGGTGCAGAATTTGGCTGCAACTGCTCAGCCTCACAAACTCCTGAGACTTGATAGCTGTGTTTGCATATGTGCACAGCTACATGCAGACATGTGGAGCATGACTGCAGAAGCCTCATTTAATCAGAAAAACATGCTCTTTATAAAGCTGATAGAAACTGCTGGGCTCTATAGCTTATGTCAGTCATGCCCATTTCAGGACCCAAAAAGCTAATCATTAACTCATATCCTTCTGCAATATGGTTTAATGAAGAAACTAAATTATATCCCCTAAGGAAAGTAATTTTCTCATTCTTTGGAATGTATTTGTTTTCTTAAGATTTCTTACTGAACTCACTACTTCACCTTTCCAAAGATAATCTCCTTTACTACATTATTGCTACACTATCATCTGGGTTGATGAAAAGCTCAACGTGAGCCTGCAGTGTGTGCACGCAGCCCATACAGCAACATAGTCCTGGGCTGTAGCAAGAGCAGTGTGGGCAGCAGGGCAAGGGAGGGGATTCTGCCCCTTTGCTCTGCTCTCCTCAGACCCCACCTGGAGTCCTGTGTGCAGTTCTGGAGCCCCCAGCACAGGAAGGACATGGAACTGTTGGAGTAGGTCCAGAGGAGGCCACCAAGATGCTGAGAGGGCTGCAGCAGCTCTGCTATAAGGACAGGCTACAAGAGTTGGGGCTTTTCAGACTGGAGAAGAGAGGCTTTGAAGACACCTTATAGTAGCCTTCCAGTATCTGATGGGGGCCTACAGGAAGGCTGGGGAGGGATTATTGACAAGGTTTTGCAATGACAGGACAAGGGACAATGGGTTTAAACTGGCAGAGGGGAGATTAAGGAGGAAGTTCTTTACAGTGAGGGCAGTGAGGCATTGGAGCACGCTGCCCAAGGAGGTTGTGGATACTCCCTCCCTGGAGGTGTTCAAGGCCAGGATGGACGAGGTCTTGAGTGACCTGTACTAGTGGGAGGTGTCCCTGCCTATGGCAGGGGGTTGGAACTAGATGATCTTTGAGGTCCCTTCCAACCTTAACATTCTACGATTCTAAGCTGAAACACAAATGACAGAACTCCAAGCACTGGCCCTTTTCAATGTCGTGGCAGCACTGACATTTTTACCCAGTTATTTTTAAAGCCTGCACTCTACAGTGCTGCCTGTAAGTCTCATCACAAATAAAGATCTGCTCTTGAAAGCCAAAGCCAGTCACTCAGGCAAGAAAATCTGAGAGTGTCGTTAGAACTTGCTGTTACTTTAATATTGTAAACTGACGGCATTTGAAAACCAACTTGAAAACTCCAATTGAAATTCACCTGCCTTTCTGTGCCTCAGGCTATGAAATGGCTTCATACAGCCAGCCACGAATAATGTCATGTAGGATTTTCTAATATAAAGCTCATAGTGAGATGACAGCAAATAGAAGTTTACACTGGGAAGCCCACGCAGACAGGAAGAGCTTCACAACACGGAGCAGTTTTGTTAAAAACATTCTCCTTCCATCGCCTGAACGGTGTAGCAGTACTCGACCCACCTACATAGCACTGATGTCAACTGCAAGCAGGATGGCTTGGCAGGCACAGCCAAGCAGACTGCAGAAGTTCTGCATTAAATGGTTTATTGCCTATTTTCCCCCTGCAATACTACTCATAGCCAGAGGCACAGAGCAGCAGGTGACTCGGAGCTTTAATTTCCAAGGCTTCTCTCAAATACTAGCAGCTGATTACAACACTCGTGCTGGTGATGGGATTCTGGAATTTCACCAGCATTGCTCAGCAGAATGTGGCTGCTGTGAAAGACCTGCCACTGGAAAGGCTCTGCCAGTCTGGCTTCCCTCTGAAGGTCACACATTAAGCCATGTCTGACTCCCAGTCACAAACCTACAAAGGTCTGTGTTAAAATTAATTCATTCTCTTGCTCTCCTTTCCCACTGTTCCATCTAGGAGGCTGTCCTAAAAGTTTGCTTATTTGATGCTCAAGCACTTTCCTCATACTTCTCTGCACCAGAGAAGATTTATTCATTACATCCATCTGTCCTTCTGCTAGCTCCATCTTTTTCTTTGAAAAGCTTTTCTTCTCTGACTTTAACACTACTCATATGTGAGAAGAAAACAATCAGATACTCTTCCTGCTTTTGTTTTGACAAATACATCAAACACTTTAATCTCTTCTCACAAAACAAGCTCATCTCAAAAGCTATTTCTATGCCTCTTCATTTTTCTGGAACTCAGGTGACCAGAAACACACCAGGACCATCGCAGCTGGTCAGGTAAGTGGAATGACCCCTAACAGGTTTGCAAGGAGCTCAGCTGAACAATTCCCACAGAAGGAAAGGGGGGGGTGGCAGTCTATGTTTTCCTCCATTTGCTGATTATGGGCAAGTCTAAGAAGGGAGTTTGAACAGCAGGATAGAGTATGTGCTGTAATTTGGGAATAGAGCAGGTTATTTGTGTCCCTTGGGAATATTCATTAACTACACTCTTGTATTACTTAGATAACCCTTGCCTCTCTCTCTTCCCACTCATCTATACAAAGCAAGTATGATGCATTGCCATTTATTTTCTACATACTGTTATAAAGCAAAGTTAATCCAGGGTTTGAGATATTTTCTTGCTTTTCTTAGATTCGTGTGCTCATGCTGCTACCTTCTCTTTTAGTGTGGTTATTCACGTTCTAAAGGTTTTGTTGCACTCTGCTTACATTGATTCATTCAAACTTTAAAGCATGTCCTGGAGAACTGTTTATCCAAAGAGTATTTTGTGTTTCTCAAATAAAAATCTAATTTCTCTCATTGAAACACCAACCAACCAATTAACCAACCAACCAACTAACCAAACTACCAACCCCAAAGACCAAACCATAAAAATCCTGACAAATCCCAAACCCAACAACCAAATTTCACAGAAGCAAAATGGAGGAAAGAGGTTAGGCAAAAGAAGATAGTAGCCTTCCAGTATCTGAAGGTGGCTACAGGAAGGCTCCGGAGGGACTATTGACAAGGTCTTGTAATGACAGGACAAGGGGCAATGGGTTTGAACTGGCAGAGGGGAGATTTAGACTGGATGTTAGGAGGAAGTTCTTTACAGTGAGGGTGGTGAGACACTGGCACAGGTTGCCCAGGGAGGTTGTGGCTGCTCCCTCCCTGGAGGTGTTCAAGGCCAGGTTGGATGAGACCTTGAGTGACCTGTACTAGTGGGAGGTGTCCCTGCCTATGGCAGGGGGTTGGAACTGGATGATCCTTGAGATCCCTTCCAACCTTACCATTCTATGCTTCTATATTCACATATCTTTGTAAAACTGCTACAAAAGCTACATCTGAGGGTCCTCGTTTCCGGCTAGCCAGCATGATTGAATTACATTATTTTTTTTCCCCAGCAGTGCTAAGGGTGCTACTCAAAACTATTCAAATTGTGATTCTGAGCACTCAGCTACTCTGAAAAATTAGGCCCTGTATGGGTCAAGTTGGTCATTTCCTCTGAATGAACACTTAAGAAAACACTGGCTTTAAGCAAGTTGGTTCAGACTATGAATCCACCCTGGTAGAGACAGGAACAGGACTCAGGTTTTCTGACTGACTGATCAAATAACTCGACTGTGCTATCACCAAGAAAGGGAGTTTAAATGATGACTCTGAAAGGTTATTTTCACTGAATTGCTGAGTATATAGAATGTGTTGAAAGAAAGGGTAAAACTTCTTGAAAGGGTTTAGAAATGGTTATATTTATAATCTGTTGTGGTAGGATTTTTCAAGTCCAGTGTTCAGCGAAGCTAGACTGACAAATTTATTACAGTTATAAGGCTGAGAAACCTATTAGAAGAAATACAATAGAAGGTACATTTTTGTGAAGCTTTAATAGGAACTGAAACAATTCAACAAAAGACTAAATTTGGTAAAGGGGAAAAAGTCATTTATTAAATCTTTCTAAAAAGATTGACTGACCTTTCTGTAAAAAGAGTGGGTTTTCTGTAAAAAATGAAAAGCTCAACCTTCCCAACCACAACCTAGTAAAAGGTTTTATTGGGAAGTGGCTGCTTGTGCAAGTTCAGTTATTTTTATTTTCAGTAAATGTTGGTGTTGTGCAGTGAAAGAAGCATTGTTGCCTCTCTAATTTCTCTCAGGGGTTGAAGAAGCTGCTAAGAAAACCATTCAAAATCTAAGCTGACATAAAAAGTAGAACACTCCCGCTCGGGTTTTGTATGGCGAGAACTAGAGGCAGAAACTATGGACTCACAAGGAAACTCTGCAGAACTGTGAAGGTGGTGTTATTTCTTCTACCTCTGCTTACAGTAGAAGTCAGGCTATTAATATCAGGCATCTTGACAGTCACATAAATGCATATATTAAAATTCAAAGTACTTTTTGCTTCTGTAGATGTATCATCATTACAGAGTAAGACAATTTTAATGCACGAACAGATGGCAATGGCATTACTTACTTACAGTGGATAAAAGTCATAGGCTGACTTGTACACACAAATGGACTAAAAGTGAAGATGATGTCTATCACCATCCCAGAGCAAGACTGGACACAAAGCTGAGTACTTCAGCCCATTCAAAGCAAGATGGGAAAGCAGTTGGAAGACTTTAAGTAGCCAGCAGTTCCTGCACGTGACTGGATTCACAAGACTCACAGAATCACAGAATGTCAGGGGCTGGAAGGGACCTCCAAAGCTCATCCAGTCCACTCCCCCTGCCAGAGCAGGATCACCTAGAGCAGATCACACAGGAACGTGTCCAGGAGGGGTTTTAATATCCTCAGAGAGGGAGACTCCACAACACCCCTGGGCAGCCTGTTCCAGTCTTCTGTCACCCTCACAGGGAAAAAAATTCCTCCTCATGTTTACACAAAACTTCCTATGCCTCAGCTTCCTTGTCCTGGCATTGGGCATCACCTAGCAGAGCCTAGCTCCAGCCTCCTGGCACTCATCCTGCACATATTTATAACCATTGCTGAGGTCACCTCTCAGTCTCCTCCAAGCAGCACAACCCCAGCTCCCTCAGGCTCTCCTCATAACAGAGATGTTCCATTCCCTTCAGCATCTTTGTGGCTCTGCACTGGACTCTCTCAAGTAGTTCTATGTCCCTCCTGAACTGGGGGGCCCAATGTCAGTGGGCAGGAACTTGCTCCTCTGTAAACCTGCTATAGTTTTAAATAGGCATCTCAAAGCAGGACAATGCTGACAGAATTTCTGTCTGCATGGCAGGCAAGATCCATCTGGAGGAACTCCAATGAACCTTCACTAGGGTGTGATAGACATAAGCTGTGGTTGGGTTTGAAACATTGAACACTTTGAATATTCAGCTGGACAGGGTGCTCAGTCATCATGTCTAGACTATGGTTTTGCCAAGATAGGCTAAAGCAGATGATCCTTGAGATCCCCTTCCAACCTGGAATTCTATAATTGGACACTGCTCAGGTAGAGGAAGCCAGCTTCTCAAAGCTTCCTGTGTAGCCCATAGAGAAACACACTTCTGGTCCTTCAGAGCAACTGCAAACGCTCAGCCTCATGCCCTGCATCACTGCCAAGGAGAGCTTATCTCTCTGCACTGATTAGGGAGAGAGCCTAGGAAAATCAGCCCTCTCATGTATAAATCATCTGACGTGACTCTCTTGCTTAAGAGCCAAAAGGTGTATTTCTGTCTCTCTGTTCACATGCAGCTTCTTGTTGCTCTCAGGATGAATACATTCTCAGTGCACAGGGGAAGAGAGACTTAGCCTACACAGCTAAGTGAAGTGCTGCTTGTGAGATCAAAGCTAAGCATCCCCCTTCCATATACTTCAAACAGGAACTGAGAATGGTGGTTCTCCAAGTGTTTGTTTTTACTGGGTTTCCTGTGCTCAGTTTAGGGAAAACAGGCATCAGTTGTTTGAAATAAAGCTGTAATTTACTATCCTAACATGCTGGGAAGTAATTAGATGCAAGCTAATTACTGTAAATAGTTTTTATAATTACTTGTAAAACATTCTACTACCTGTACTGCTGTTGGAGTCAGTTAAGGCCTGTAGACTTTAATTATTTTTTTTTAAAGAGAAGGCTTCACGTTATTACTTAAGGGCCAAGCTATTTTCCTGAAATCTTCAAACTGAAGTAGCTACACCACAGTAACTACTGACAGGAAGCAACTCTTAGGGCGTGTGTGCCCTTGATGGTACCAAGTGGGTGTACTCAGCAAAGTGTCTGAAGAGTTGTCTAGGTTAGAATATATTTTACTGCTGTGTCTTCAACTACCTGGAAAGACTGTTGTAGGATCTTCCTAAAAAAAGAAAAAAAAAATTAAAACTCAAAGAATTTGTAGCTGAATAATGATTTTCTTAGCTTTGTCCTGTTTATCAGGTTTTTATCTCTACTTGACACATAAAGGAAATATTTTCTTCCTTATGTTCTTCTACCACAAGCATTATTTTTTCCTTTGACACTGGACAAGATTGGTCCTGTCTGATTCAGTTTTATACTGCACTTTCATGGGCACTCAAACCAGCTGGAACCTCATCACCTCTTCCTCTTCCCACAGGTCTTCAAACATTTGTTCTGAGTTTGACCCAACTGTCTCTAGTTTGGACTATTTTTGCACCTGCCAATGGGCTCAAGCCCATCCTGGTCTGTTTGGGTTCTGGCTCACCTGAAACAGGTTTCCTGATGTGTGGGGTCAATTGCAACAAGCACACACAGACCGGACGTGTTTGTTTGTCTGACCATACACTTACTGCATCGGCAAATGTCTTTCAACAATGTGTGGCTTCCACATGTGCACCAGTCTTGCCCACACCAAAGCCACAGTTTCAGCTGACAAATAACAAAATGCAAACACAGAAACCTGTTGATGGCTTATCCTGCCATTTATGAGCTTCATCTCAGCTCTAACCTTACTACCCCAGAGAAGACAACTATCTGCAACCCTGGATATAAAATAGAACATGCCAATGCTAAGGTTGACAGCAGCTCCCTGAATACCAGAAAGTGAGGTCAAGAAGGAACCACAAGTCCTTTTTTTTTTTTGCATCAGTAGCTTGGTCCTAGCCTGGAAAGATGTTTCCTTGCATACCTTTGCCTTTTTAGCTTGTTGTAAGTTAAAGCAGCTCCACACAAGGCTTGTGCAGTGCTACCAACCACTTCTGCAGTTGATAGGAAAACTGGCCAGAGTACAAGACCATGGCTGCAAGCTACAACCATTGCTACAATCTGATGGACTTCACAGCTTTTACGACTGCCCCTTAGGCCTGGGATATTTTACCAACGGTATGACTTAAGAAATATATATGAAGATATAGACTTTGGACCTCCAAACAGATATTAAGCTACCATAACAATAGAAATATACCTCCAAAAGATAAGTAAAGAACACAGCAAAACAACTAGGAAAAAATTATATATTTTTTTTCTTTGTATATTTCTACAATTATTTATTTATTTATATGTATAGTAAATAGTTTTTATATATTATATATATAATTATATAATTATATATATATTATTGTATTA
>WBNM01027138.1:297607-321968 GCA_013399055.1 Ramphastos sulfuratus | reverse complement strand
ACAGGTTGCCCAGGGAGGTTGTGGCTGCTCCCTCCCTGGAGGGGTTCAAGGTCAGGTTGGACGAGGCCTTGAGTGACCTGTACGAGTGGGAGGTGTCCCTGCCTATGGCAGGGGGGTGGAACTAGATGATCCTTGAGGTCCCTTCCAACCTTACCATTCTATGATTCTATGATTCTATGAAGATATTCCATTTTTCAAAAACTGACATATGGCAAAAAAACCAAAACAAACCCCAAAAAACCACACCCTGGTACCAGCAAATAAAAGCACATAAAGCTAAATCCTGCCATTCTAAATGTTAGTAAAAATGACAAAATAAAATACCACTGCACACAGGTGTGTAGCATATTACAAGCAAAAATAAAAAAAAGAAATAACAAACCCAAAACCCCCAACATATCTTGCAATTAGAAGCCTACAGTATTTTTTTTTCACTTGCTTGTAATTACATTTTATACATGTTTGTTTAGTAATATCAATCCAAGACATCATTTTGAGGATATAATTAACGGCATGTTAGAACAGAATGTGTTTCTGTGTTGCAGGACACAAGCCTCTGTCAGCTGTGTTTAAGTGCCACCTAGTGTTACAACTCACCAATTTCGCCCAGAGGAAAGTGGATTTTTCAGAGTACAAGAAAATTGCAGGGTGCAGGAGAAGCTAGGCTGATGATGCCCACATTTCATTGCTACTACTAAGTCCTTAATCCATATAGAGGCACTCAAGGAGAACATAATCTCACACGTCACACTTCTGCTGCAGGTTGAAACCAAGCAACGGAGAGACTACCCTGGTGTCAAAGTGTACACTTGGCACAGCTGGGCAATAGACACAGATCACAGGACATTAGGGGTTGGAAGGGACCCAAAGAGATCGTTCAGTCCAACCCCCCTGTCAGAGCTGGACCAGACAATCTAGCTCAGGTCACAGATGAATACATCCAGAAGGAGACTCCACAACCTCCCTGGGGAGCCTGTGCCAGTGCTCTGGGACCCTTCCAGGCAAGAAGTTCCCCCTTGTGTTGAGCTGGAACCTCCTGTGCTGCAGCTTCCATCCATTGCTCCTTGTCCTATTCCAGGGAGCAAGTGAGTAGAGCCTGTTCCCCCCACACACCTTTCCTGACCCCCAGCCCTCGGATAGTTATAAACACTGATTAAATCCCCTCTCAGTCTTCTCCAGACTAAACAGCCCCAGATGCCTCAGCCTCTCCTCAGCAGGCAGTGCTCCAGTCCCCTAATCATCCTTGTAGCCCTCTGCCGGACCTTCTCCAGCAGATCCTTGTCCCTGCCTTTTGGGGAGCCCAAAACTGCACACAGTACTCAAGATGAGGTCTTACCAGGGCAAAGTAGAGAGGGAGGAGAATCGATCTGCTGGACACAGTCCTTTTAATACACCTCAGGATCCCACTGGCACTCTTGGCCACAGGGGCACATTGCTGCCCCATGGATGTTTTCCACCAGCACTCCCAGGTCCCCTCCCAGCCTGTACTGGTCCAGTTTATTATTGCTCCTCAGGTGCAGGACTTTGCATTTATCCTTGTTGAACTTCATGAGGCTCCTCTGTGCCCAGCTCTCCAGTCTGTCCAGATCTCAGGGTCTCACTTGCAGATATCTAGTTTTTCACATTTTTATACCAGTGACCCAGCAGCAAATTCACAGAAAGTTAGAAGTGTCTGATGAAGATAGAGTATCTGGGAGGAATGTTTATGATCAGAGGGCTGCAGCAGCTCTGCTATGAGGACAGGCTACAAGATTTGGGGCTCTTCAGCCTGGAGAAGAGAAAGCTTCAAGGCCACCTTATAGTAGCCTTCCAGTATGTGAAGGGGGCCTACAGGAAGGCTGGGGAGGGACTATTGACAAGGTCTTGCAATGACAGGACAAGGGGCAATGGGTTTGAACTGGCAGAGGGGAGATTGAAACTGGATGTTAGGAGGAAGTTCTTTACAGTGAGGGTGGTGAGACACTGGCACAGGTTGCCCAGAGAGGTTGTGGCTGCTCCCTCCCTGGAGGTGTTCAAGGTCAGGTTGGATGAGGCCTTGAGTGACCTGTACTAGTGGGAGGTGTCCCTGCCTATGGCAGGGGGTTGGAATTAGATGATCTTTGAGGTCCCTTCCAACTTTACCGTTCTATGATTCTAAGATGCTGTGCTAGTTTAAGGCTCACTGGAATATTCTAATAAGAGAAATTAGATTACTGGTTGTAAAACAATAACAGTGATAAAGTCTATATCATTCATTGGTTTGCTAGAAGAGATAAAAAGCCAAAGTACAAACAGTTCTGCCCTCTTTGCTTTTGGGTGCTGGGTCTCTTCCCTTCTCTAATCTCTTCCACTAACCTTGGCTAACAGATAATACATAAGCCTGGCTGGTTGTTTGCTGTCCATGGAGAGAGTGGGTGGCATTGGGCCTCTTCTGGACTTTCTTTGTCCAGGTGGAGAGTTTGGATTTCTGTATTATTTCTAAATAGTATATAATTGTAAATACATTGTGTATATATGCTTGTAAATTTAGCGTTGCTGTAAATATGGCTTTAGCTTACTTCCAAGCAGTCTGAGCTAGTCTGGTAAATTTCAGCTGGAGGAGGGGGAATTTCCTAACCCACTACAGATGCACAGCATAACCAGAAACTTGGGAGAGGGACACACCACACAAGACATCTATCAACAGAGCAGGCTGCAAATAGATGCTAGGGCATTAAGTATGCAAGCAAACGCCTTTCCCCACATAACCTGTCTGTAAAGCTCTGTTTCTGCAGCGACCCTCACCTCATCCTGGGTGCTTTGCAGATACAAGGGACCATGTAATCAAAACAGCCTGATACTGAGGATTTCTGGCTGTTAAAAGTAGTCTCCTGGTCTGCTGTTTTGTTTTTTGTTTTTTTTTTTCTCACACAGGTTTAAAGCTTGTATTTATGAAAAGTTTAGAACCCATCTAGGTTAGGTTGCTCTTCTAATGAAAAAAAGAACATTAATACTGAAAAACGGAATTGAAGAGTTTATAGCTTAGTGGGTATGAACTTGCAAAGCATTTAATTCACTATCACATGAAGCAGTCATTAAGAAATTATGGTTTCCATCCTGCCTCTCTTTCCGCAACGCTGAACAATTGGTAGTATCTGTAGCTTAACTAAAACGCTCTTTACATTCTCTCCACAAATGGCATAGATAAGGGTTTATGTAAACCAAACTTCAACTTGTCATTAAATGCTACAAGAAAGAAAGATCACCTCCATTACAAAGAACCTGTGTAGCTCGAAGTAGAATATGGAAACTCTTAGGTTTTGCAATAAATTCAGTTAGCCTGCAACCATTAACTTTTCACACCATTACAAACCAGGATGGACTCCTATTTCTCCATATCATTTCTGGGGAAGTCTCATCTTTAAATCACAATGTAAAAAAGAAAAAAGCAACTAAAAGTAAGATTTTAAATACTTTTTATCCTGACTGCTGCGGTAGGCAGGGATAAGTTGACAAGGGCATTAAAGAGCTTCTATTTCATTAGAAATCATGAAGTCAATTCATGTGAGTTTGTTGCAGAAATAAAAAAATCAGAGAATGGCAAAAAAAAATGGAAAAGATAGATGAAAAAGCACAAGCAAAAACTTATCAGCAGTGAGAAAGGCTTGTGGTGTGGCATCTTAAACACTAAGATCAGAAAATGTTTAGAAAGAAACCAGGGAAGACAAGCTCAGTGCACCATTCAGAAATCACCTGCAGCTGCAAACATTTGTAAAACTATTAGGTATCAATGAAGAAATGTGAACGTTCAGCTGCATTTCACATAAGATTGTTTGGTTTGTGTCTTCCATGAAGGACAAATAATTCACTGGGAAAAAAAAAAATTTAAAAAAAAAAAAAAGTGAGTTAGTTGTGGGTTTCTTGAAGTATGTTTTGATGAATGCTTGGCTATAAAGGACTAGAATCAGACTCAGTAATTCTTCAGCTTTTAGGCCTGGGAGAAATTCTGCTCTCAAACACAGACAGCAAGACCATAGCAGAGGGGTTGGAAATGCACATGGAGAACCTGGCTGGCATCCACAGCAGGCTTCCCATGACGGACACATCACCACGTGCCTGCCGCAGCACACCAGCAGCTGGCTTCAAACCTGTCTACTTCCCTAGAGCAGCACATCGAGGCCTTGGAATGAGCCACCTCAAGGAAGGAGGAACAGGCAACGAACTTGACCACTCCGCAACAACTCAGTGTTACTGGCAGTGGATTCATAGATTCCTAGAATACCAGGTTGGAAGGGACCTCAAGGATCATCTAGTACAACCTTGCAGGGCAAGAATATAGTTTACATGAGATGTCAAGATGGGTCGTGAAACTGCCTAATGTAGGGGAATCCAGCACCTCCCTTGGGAGTTTATTCCAATGTCTAACAGTTTGAGCGGTGACTTTTTTTTTCAGACATCCAATCTGAACCTCTTCAGTAGCAACTCGTGGATTCACTCTTCACAGCCTTATTTGGGCGTGCTCGTGCGTAGGGGCGGAAAACAGTTCGAACGATGAACTTTACCATGGGTAGTACCCAAAACGCTACCTCTCTCGGCCGCAGCCAGCCAAACCCCAGCACGGCACTCAGCGTTACCGCTACGTGGTACCGCACTCCACCACGGCCCGCCCGCCGGCCGGCAATGATTGGTCCCTGCGACCCCTCGCTCGTCCAACCCCAGAGGCAAAGGCGGATCCCGACCTCTCCTGATTCCGCCTACCAAGGCGCAACGCGGCCAATCAGCACGTAGGGGTAAGCTCCACCTTTCCGGCTGTCTCCATGGCAGCGGGGACGTTAAGGTGTCGAGGAGATCATAGTGGGTGACCGTTTTCCCTTTCGAAACTACTGAGGCTACAGGTAAATTAGATCTGCTTATGTAATAATTTTTCTTTCCTGTATTCCTCTCTTTTAATCCTATGGGATGGTACATTCCGACGGGCTCCTAAATCTTCCCCCCTCCCATTCCTAATGGTAGGGCTCAGGGCGGCTCCTGGTTGCGCCCTCTCGCGCGCCGTAGCTGCTTGCATGAGCTTTCGCGGCCGCGCTTCTACCGTGTTCTCGAGCGGTGCCGGCCTGAGGGGTCACTGCCGGTCCCTGACGCCCCTCAGCCCGAGCGTGCTCCTAGGCGACAGGGGGTGAGCGTGGCGCTGCTGGGGGAGCCTTCCTGTAGCGGCCCGGCCCGGCCCGGCCCGGCTTACCTCACTCCGTGGCTATGGGAGCTGTACGTGAAGCTATGTGAAAGCCCTCCCGTGGTGCAGAGGGTGCTCGCACTGTGTGCCGGCCTGTTGCTATTGTTTGTAAGCTGGGCTCCCGGAGAGAAAGGAGGTGTGTGCGGTTGTGCTCCCCGAGCTGTAGTTTGTCCCGTTACCAGTAAAGGCATTGTCACATGAGCAGAGATCTTGCCTGGACTCGCAAGTAGAATGAAGCTCTCTGGCTGAGGGGAAGAGCACAGAGGGGATGTGTTCCTTGTTCATCAAAGGGGAAGCATAAGCAACAGGCCAGCTGTGTTGAAATGTGTGTCTTAGAATGCACGGGTAATAAATAGCTTCAAAGTAGCTTCAAAGTTAGTGTGACTCTTGGCAGAGAGGAGGCCTTCCCAAGTGTTCTCCCATCTTGAGGTCTGTTTGATCTCCCACCACTGTAAACATCTGATAAGTTCCTTTATTTTAGCTAATTTTATTTAACTGTTAACAGTGCAGTCACCTCTGAGGTGAAACAATACTAGGCTGTAAAACACTTAGCCATCTGACAAGTGCTGTAGGATCTTAATTTACATGCAGTGGGCAGCTGATTTTCCTTCATATCTCAAAAAATAATCAGTAGAATATAAACTAAGCATTGTACATTCCATCATGTATTCCTTATGTTCCATCAGTACTGGAGAGCTGAGTTCAGGAAGCTTGTACTGAGTTTTTCAAGCACCCAACGATTAAACTGGTTTAGTAGCTTAAGTTGCCTGTGCTTATGCCCAAGAGAAGGGAGTGCTGTATTTGTGAGAGGTAGTTATAAATGATACTTAAAAGGATAACTTTGTGTTCAGGGTTCCATGACAAAACCCTGGCAAATGTGGCAGATTTAAGCAATAATGCACAAATTATGCAAGCACTTAGTTTGCATGTGCCAGTGTAAGCATCTGAAACTTGAGAATGCTAAATCTGAAATTTTAAAGTTCCATTTTAGCTCTCTGATAAATGATTTGAATCCTAAGCCATGTTGTCAACCATGAGCAGTGTGCATGGATTCAGAGCCTAACATAAGGATATCTTGTGGCAGGTTTTGTGGATAGCTGGTGTAAAAATGGCATGTGTGCAGCTTTTTGACACGGAATTGTTTAATAGTGAAAAGTGTATGTTCATATATATCTTCAGAAGATGCTAATTTCACTTGGTTTTCCTTTTTAGAGAGAGGCAGAGCTGGGGCAAAGAACTGAAAATGTCATCCTATTTGGCTCAGGAGTTTCACCTTACTAGGAGACAGGAAGAGATGTAAGTAGTTGCTCAGCACTGTGGCCTGCCTCGCAGCAGTTGGTCTTGCCAGACCATCCTGTGAGCCGTGGATCCGTGCTCTGTACAGAGCACAGTGGCATTTCAGGATGGGGTCGATGTTCCAGGAGGTGGCACTCTTCCTTCATGAACTATTAGAATCAGCATCCTGGCTTGTGTTAAGAGTATTTAGCTTGACTTCCAATGGTGTTGCTGATTTAAGATTTGCATTGTTAACCTCCTGTCACTATTAAATTCCTATTTGGGGAAGGTAATTGGATTCTTTCTACATCTTGATTATAGAATTGGTTCTTTGTTGCCCTGTAAACTCAAGACTGTGAAGTAAATACAGTAATGATTCAGAAAAATCTGCTTTTCTTGTAAGAACTAGTACTTGCCAATGAGCAAGAGTGATACAGGTCAAGTCACCCCAACCCACCCTGTCCTTACTGTTCTGGGAGATTCGGTGCTTCCAAGCACCTTAGCATATGAGGACTGCTGGTTGCAACGTTATAGCGGCATACAAGCACAGCAGGTGGTGTCTGCCTGTACCTTTTCCCTCCCCCAGCACACCCACCCTGCAGCCGGCTTAATTAGCCCCATAGTTTTGAGAAAACTGAGTAAGGTAAAAAGGTTATTTTCTAGCTCCTGAGCAAAATGTTCTACCCACTTAGCAAAATGTTTTCCTTTGTAGACTGTCTCGGAGATTAGAGCTGCTACAGCAGATGGAGACTTATCGAGGAGACAAAAAGACTAAAAAGACATGGCAAACTCAAGCAGCTGATGCAGCTCATAAAAGGAATGCAGCACTTTTAAATGTAAGTTTCTGCAACTACCACGAACTGCATTGAAATGTCATGGTTATGTAGCTGAGAGTTTTTTTAAGTGTGTGCTCTATAGTTATCATTTGAATTCTCATATGCAGTTCCCTCTTTTGGAACTTGACCAAAAGTATTAAGTGACAAGTCTTTATTATCTGATGGCATCACTACCTATTTCCCATGCCCTTCTTACATGAGCCTCGTGGTGGCAGCTGCTACTACCTTTTTTTTTCTTTTAAAGTACATGTAGAGATGCAACACATGCTATTGCATATCTGCTGAAGAGAACTTGAGTCTGACAAGATTCACAACACCTCTACACTTTGATTCAAGATACAGGGCTATGTTTGGAAATAGGGGCTGACCAGCCTGTAATGCTTTTAGTCTGGGGTAGGAGCTGTTCTCCCACTATGGTTGTGTGAAGTTGTGGAAGAAGTTCTCACTTTAATATTTTTCTTCAAAAAGGTGTAGAATGACTTGAAGAATCCTGCTTGCAAGTCTGTAAAAGCAGTGTTTGGTGTTTCTGGCTCTTCCTAGTGGTGATACTGTTAGCAATGTTGATAGCTGTTTTGAATACCTGTTGTCATATTTAGGTAAGGTTTATGTTTCCTAGGTAAATTCAGTAGATGTTTGAAAATGGGCAATTTAAAAAAAAATCTATGTTTGATGGCAGAGACTGGAATACTAAAACCTTTCCCGAAACTCCTGGCTTGAGCATCTCAGTTTGAAGATGTTACACTTGACTACTGACATGAGCACACATTTGAAAAAGGTTTTCTGGTGTTCAGGAAACAGCAGAAAACTTTTTTCTTTTCTTTTCTTTTTTTTTTTTTAAACTTACTTATTATTGCACGATTGTGTTTATGGAAACAGTAAGTTTCACTCCAGAAAATTACAAGATTAGTTTGTGGTACTGAATTTTTTTTTCTTTTTATTATTCCTGCAGAGGCTGGTTAGGATCTAAAATATTCACATTTTGGCTGGGTATAATTCTACTGCAGGCCCTCTTTGTATTTAAGCTGAAGTTATATTTAGGAAATGGCAGACCAGGGAGAACAGTTAATTGGGGTTGCCACCTTAACTGTTCTGTAACAAGGAAGACTTTTCAACTTGGACTCTGGTACATTCCGGACTGGGCCAGTCAAACCCCTCTGCAGTGAGTATAGATAAGTGCAGATGCTGGGGAGAAATGGATGGTTTGTCTATTTTTCCTGTAGTTCAAGCTCTGTTGATTTAGTAACTTCAGCCATGATGACTCCCATTTTCCATGTGCATTTTAGAATAGATTCTTATGTCGTAAATATACTTTTTAAAATAAATTATTTGTGTTATATAAATGCATTCTTAGTTTACATAGACAGGCAAATATAATAAATGCAGTGTATATTTCTGCTTGCTGAAGGCTTGTTGTATTGGAAATGTTAACAATAGCTCCGACATATACAGAGTGTAAATATTTTTGCAGTTAAACAGATATTTGCCATCTTCTGTCACATCCTCAAAATTGTTCCTTTCAAGTGTCAAAAATGTTGGTGTTTGTACGGGAAAAAGGCAAAAACATATGTATCAAAACAAATTCTGTTGCAGGATAAAGTAGCATAAATCAGTTTAAATCTATTAATTTTATACTAGTTTTAACAGGCATGCACTCCTGCAGATGCTTTCTGATAACAGAAGAAAACAGGGGGGGAAAAAAAAATCTATGCAGAATAATGTATGAGAAGCTTGAAAACAAGACTGATTAATGTGCCAGCTTCAGAATATTGTTCCTGATACCAGGCACTGTACATTTCACAGTTACCATGTGGAGAGTTGTTGATTTGGCCTACTCAAAAATACATGGACATGATGAAGTGTTATTTTTTTATTTGCATTTCTGGTTTTCTGCATGTAAGCAAAATCAGTTGTTTTCAGTATGTGATCATAGCAAAAGACGTTTTTCTTTCTCTCTTCTGGTTGATATTTACACATAGGAAGGCATTTGGAATTTTCTGATCAAGTGGGGAACAGGGAACTAATTTTTTTTTTCAATTGAAATTTTAACATTATAAGCAATTGTTCAGCTTTTTAATATAATTAGCAGAGTGTTTTCCTTGATGTCTTTAGAGGGAGACTGCAGATAAGGGAAATCTGTGTCATTTGGTACTTAAATAAATGTCGTCGGAATAAAAACAGAAATTACACTGTTATAGTCTCATTTATTAGACTATTTATAATCTCATTTGCTAGATTTGTTAATAATATTTCTTGTGTTTAGAAATGTGTATTACTGTCAGAACAGCTTGTAACATGAAGTAGGGAATAAAGAGTATGCTGTGTAGCAATTAGTATTGGGAAGGTAATTTAGACTAAATTTGCTTTCCTTCACAGGCATGTAATTCTAGACTTATTTCAGTGGGATTCTGCCAGACTGATATCAATATAAGTGACAGCTGAATTTTGTCCCCCAAAAGTGATGCATGTGTCATGCATTCTATTTTACCTCTAGGGAAGGGTCTTGAATTGTTTTTGTTCCAGTCCTTGTGGTTTTAGGGGAAGAGCTGTAAGATGCTCTCTTTTTTTCAGTACTGTGACATATTAGATTTGCTGTGTTTTTTTCCAAAGAAATTTACACTGCTGGTGTATTTATTTTTATATTGATGAGGATTTCTTTTTCACACAAACCTTACCAGTTGTATAGACTCACAAGAAGTGCCATCTAATCTTGTGGTAGTTCCAGTTATTTTCTAAAGCATGCTACACCTTCCAGCAAAAATTTCTTTCACTGTCTGTCATTAAATCAGTATTCTGAATGACAATAGACTGCACAATGTACAAACTAGAGTGAGCAACAAAAAGACACATCCACTATCCAGGCTATGCCAAAGTGACCTTCTCTACTAAACATATATGCACAACTGCTGTCTCCTTTCTTGCCTGAAAGACACTCATTTCCTATCACCATAAACATTCCAATGACTTAACCCAATGTATAAAGAAATAATCATCTTGACTGATGTTCTCCCTTCCTGTGAAAATTCCTACAGGAATTAGGAAGAAGGAATCAGAAAGGAGGAAAATCTTATGGAAGACTATGCTGATTTTCAGTGTGGTGATAACTTCTTCAGACTTGGCCTGCACTATACTGATAGGAGCTTAGTTTGGTGCTATTTGTGGTGTATCTGTTCAAACTACATGCAACAGAGAAATTTCTAGCTTAGGCTACTTAAGTCTGTGTTGTCCTCTGTTATTTCAACATTGTAGCTTCGGATAGCTTTCGTGTTTATCCCGTTAATCTTTCCTCACCTGAAAGGAGGCAGCCACTTGCTACTTCTGAGGATTTAAATAAATCTGAGATTTAGTTTGCTCTTTCTCGGATGCCCTTTAGCTTACCAGGGTTGCACTTTGCTACAGAAAAGGGAGAACAGTTTTGCTTGGATTGGGTCTGTAATTAGGTACAAGAGAATGCAGTCATGCTGTAAAAGGAATTAATGAAATTAGATGAACACTGTAAACAATCTGAGTGTATCTGTCTCACTAAGCTAAACTTCAGCTAACAACGAGGCTGGCTTTTGCTTTTATTAATCATACTCCACTGAATTTGAGTCATGTTTTTTAAGCTAAACTTGAGTTGATTACCCTTTGCTTATTGATGTATTCAGATTGGCTGTTATTCAATACGAGTAATCATGTTTGGTCTCTCTTGTGGATATGCTTCTCCAGAATCTCACTCTTCTTTTCAGTGGCAGTGGTGGTGAATATTTGGGAAGTCCCTTTGGGGAATTTCCTCTCTCATTTAGTTTTTCTGTTGTACTCTTCACACCCGCTCTCTGCTCCCAACTCTGCCATCTGCTATACTTTCTTTCCCCCTCCACTCTGTTCAGCTTTGGCTTCTTCACACCCCACTCCCACGTCCCTTTCTGTCTCTCTTCATCTGCCCACCACTCAATCTCTTCAATGTTTGGGTATGGAACTAAGCCCACAAGAATGGGTCAGAACTTTAAAGGGGGAGGGTGGCTAGTTTGGGGGAATGTTTTGATTTGTTTGTTGCTGCTGTTTTTGGGTTGTTTCTTTTTAAAAAGCAAAACAACACACAGTCATTTAGGCCTCTGTGAATCCAGTACACATCCACTGGACATGCAGAAACCCAAATACTGGGTTTTTTTTTTTTTTAGAGAAGGCTCTGTGAGGTGCATTGTCATCCAAGTTTGTCTGGTGAACAGCTTGCTGCAGCTCTACATTTTTGTGCACATGTTATGCATGCATATTAGCAAGTCATCTTTGTCTTGAGGAGTATCTTGCACATAATTTGCCTAGTTACTTTACAGTTACAGTAGCTAGAATACATCCTTCAGTCTTCCTGAAGCACAGAGAAAACCATTCCATTCCCCTCTATTTCCTGAAGTTTTACAGAATAGAATTTAGTTCTATCTACCCTAATCTCCAAAGAGAACAACAGTGGTTTACAGCAACAGTCTTAGGTGGTCATGAAATCCATTCTTGTATCAAAAAGGTAGAGCAAATGTATTTAGAAACTGTAGGATGTCAGCCTTACTGGTACAAGTTGGATTTCAGAATGACTCAACAGAAAGGATTTCACTTTAGTGCTGTTAATCTGAATGCAGTTTAGCTGTAGTGGGTTTGTTTACTTAATTAAATGTCTTTATGTGAGTGTGCATTTTCCTTGTACAATTCTCAGTATTAAAAATGTACTTTGCCTGTGTTTTAGGATATAGAAGCAGCAGAAAAAAAGCTGCAAGAAAGAGTGTGTTTGCTTCCACATCCCGATACTGTTAAGTTAGAAGTAAGTCCTAGAACTCTCTTTTCATTTTCTGTTTACCAAATATTTTCCCTTTTTTTTTTCCCTCCCTGAAGCATGTTCTTTAAGTGAAAATAATTGATTTTAAAATCCAGTGACTGGTATAGCCGAAGGCCTGTGTACTGTGTAGTAAGCTGAACCTAAATTCTTGGGCAAAAATCCCTAGGTTCTGGAGCATTGTGATGGAAATATTTAGTAGCTTTCAGATCTATACAAATTTGTATTTAGTAAGTCAAATATGAAAGTTAATATTGTGAATATCAGAAGGTAACTGTGTTTACTGTGTCGGTTTAGCCTGGTTTATATGATCATCCTGTTTTCAGTTTCCCACAGATTGTCATCTTTACATTTCAAGGTCAACAGTTTATCAGCATGAACAGAGAAATTGCCACTTCTCAGTTGCTTTATGGCTGTATGAGACCTTAGGAAAAGTAGCATTACAGCAGGAATACTCCATTTTTTAACTTCTCAACCTATAGTCCTTAAAACATTATTTAAAGGTAAAAATTTTGAGCAGCCAGATACTCTGAGATCTAGGTATCACCCTCATACAGCATAACAAGTTCAATTCTCAAGACTCTTTTATCAGTATTATGCAGTGTTGATGCCAGAAACAGTCCTGGGAACAGGAACTGGAGCACAGCTCTTCCTGATGCAAGCTGAACATCTTAACTACAAGCCACGGAGTCAGGTTCCCATTTGTTACTTGCACCAGTAGTCTGTGGATTCTTTGTTGTATTGTGGCTTAGTTTCCACAGGAACAGTGGCACGAGTGCCTCCCACTATGGTGTGTGCAAGGGCACAGTCCAAGGAGGGGAAAGGTGTAGATCTGAGCATCGCTGGGTGAGCATTGTAATGCTTAGGCTATTACTTAAATGAGAGGCATCACTTATTGGTCCGGTTACTGTTAAAAGGTTTTGTCTGCAATTGCATTTTGTGAACAGCCTGCTCCTGTCCTTGTGATGGGGGGACAGTGAGCATGCCTGTTCAGAGGGTTTTTTCTAAATTATTTCAGAGATTTTAGGCAAAAGAGTGCATTTTTTTTCCTAGATACCTCTATCTTGAATGATGCGAAGAAAGATGCCAAGCTACTAATACTGAACATATTTCAACTGTGTTCAGAAGCAGCTTTAGACTCTTGGAGAACTTTCAAGACACCTTTTTAAGGGTTGTTTGGATCAGTTTTGGACTCCTTTCCCCTCTCTCCTGTGCTAGGTGTTAAAGCTGCTCGCAGCATGTAGACCCAAGTCCGCACAAACTGGAGAAGGCAAAGCAGTTGCTTATGGCTGTAGAGAAGTCTACACTGCAGCAGCAGTTGAATTTTAGAGAGAAC
The DNA here is from genome assembly GCA_013399055.1 of Ramphastos sulfuratus. Classification (NCBI taxonomy): domain Eukaryota; kingdom Metazoa; phylum Chordata; class Aves; order Piciformes; family Ramphastidae; genus Ramphastos; species Ramphastos sulfuratus. The sequence goes on along the minus strand of WBNM01027138.1, from coordinate 308,538 downwards.
AGAGTTACTATTCGAAGGAGAAGATCCTAGTTCAGCCTTTTTTATACTTCTAGAGAAGAGAGTGCTATAAATAGTGGGAAAAGAAAACTTTCTTTCATGGTTCAAAATTCTTGTACGTGCTTTGTTCCAAAACACTTCTGAGCATATTTCACTCAGCCATATATGTGTCTGTATTAATATACTTTGAAAGTTATGGCTATAATGGATCCCCAGCTTGCTAAGTCGGAGTAGTTTTGTGTGACAGCACATATGCTTGTCAAAAAAGATTCTTGGAGTAAATCTGTTGAAGAAAATATTTTTGTAAATCCTCAGGAGCAGTAGTTATATCTGAGTTACATCTAAGGATCAAAGTGATTAGCCAGGAATCTAATCCTCTGCAGGGAGATGTTCAGTTTTGTGATATGCTTCTTCTACAAGATATACTTAAAGAAAGGCTCAATACATACCTACCATAAATGTTTTCTACTACAGAATTAGGGGTTTTTTTCTCTGAATGGATATCAGTGTCTGAAAATACTTACATCGGTAGAGGGATTGAGGTGTTGACTTAACACAGCTCTTTGATCACATTAATTTAAGGAGGAAAAAATTAGATACAGCACTCAATTTTCTTCTTTAAAGAGCAGAATTATCCTTAGGTTGCCAATGCAAAAATGATGAATGGTATGTCCGTTGCACAGATAAAAAGAAGTTAATGTTATCACTCAGAGGCACAGGGTGGTGCAGGGAAAAGGCTGGATAATCCCCAGCAGGTTTCCTAGAGCACAGGATAAGTATACAGCTTTTTTCAGACTTATTTTTTTATTTGTGATCCAAGTGCTGGAGCCGATTACTTCATCAGTGATTTATCACATCTAAAATTTTACTCAAATATTTTGAACGACATTACAGCAAGCTGTTCTAGGATAACCAATTTACATAGCACTTTTCCTTTATAACATTAAACAGTTTGGGTTTTTTTTCCACTTCAGGATTCAATTCCACTAACATATGTACTTCAATATAAAAGCTGCTTGTGGGAAAGTTTGTTATCATGGGAAGTAATTTATTAAAGGTACTGTGAGAGTCTAAACTAATCTGTTGCTTACCACAAGAGGGCACATTCAGTCACTTCACAGTTCATGCTGCAGAACGAAATCTTTCCAGGCTGGTATTTTATATCATAGAATCATAGAATGGTAAAGTTGGAAGGGACCTCAAGGATCATCTAGTTCCAACCCCCTGCCATAGGCAGGGACATCTCCCACTAGTACAGGTTACACAAGGGATTGAAATTTCATGTGTAAGTACGTCGTTCTTTTCTGAATTGCTTCACTCATAAGGCAAGATTTAATATTGTATTGCATATCTATATTGTTTTTGAACAGGCTGACACAGATTTTGAAATTAAGTTTGTTTTTTTTCTTATATCTTTCTCAGACTCTCTATTGGGCATCAGTAAAAGAATCTCTTCCCAAGTGGGAACAGTTTCTTTTAGGAAGAGCAGAAGTTCCTATTGGTTATAAGAAAATGAAAACTACAAAGCAGAACATAAGCTACCCAGAAGAAGAGTCACAAAAATAAAGATTGTAGTTTCATTTTGTTATGTAATGTATGGCTTAAACAGACAAGATCACCCAGATCAGGCAACAGACTGTTGTGCCATTAAGTTGTAATGTAAATCGTTTAAATGAAAATGGATTGTTTGTTTGTTGAGTTGTGTGCAATTCCTTATTTTTGTTCTGTATTAGAGGCACAGTCCTCAAAAGGGCTTTTAGGATCAAAAGTGAGAAATATTGATGTATAGAAACCAAACAAAGCAATTGCCTTTTCGGTATGAGAAGAGTTTTGGGTTGTTTTTAATCCTCTGCTTTTACATATAGGTGGAATAACCAAAGATAGATTCATGCATTGTCTTTCTTTGCTGCAGTTATCTGTGCTGTATTCCTCTTTGTGGATGAGGGAGAAAGGAGGAATTTGCTGTTTGCAGTACAGGCAGGCTGTTTGCATCTGACTGAGTAAGCTTGGTTTAGGAGTCTGTGTGAAAACCTCCAGGATAGCAGTTGTAGAAGAAACATTTTGAATTTCCGTGTCTTGTTTTTCCTGATTTTTGTCATTGCTACTCCTATTGCTTCTACACCTTACTCTGGTAACCACTGCTGCTTTTCCTAACCTCCTGCTGCCTATTCTGTATTTTCCATCTAATGGATGGGTAAAGACAAGGAAACAAATCTCTAGGATCTTTTGCTACTTCTAGACTGCTTTTAATACTGTTTTCTTTCTTTTGGTGTAATCTACAAGTGAAAACTTTTACTTGGGCATGAAAAGTTTGAAAGAAACAAACAGAAAAGTAGCTGGTAGTGATTGTCCAAGAACCGAGCACGTAAAAGTTGAGGAGATGATATTTTCATTTTCAGCTGCTGAAGAGCTCCTCAGCTTCCTCCTACAGAGGTGCAGTATCAGTGGGTTTTGGTTGTACAGTGGGCTAACTGGGTGTTGAAATGTCACTGCTGCAATGCAGTGTTTTTTAAAGTATAAAGTGTCAGACCAATGGAAGATCCTTCCAGGTGTGTGACTTGGGCTGCAGAAATTTAATCCTTTCTATAACAAAGGAAGCCTAGAAAAGAACACTACTTTCTCTCTCTCTCTCTCTTTTTTTTTTTTTTTTTAATGAGAAACTTGCATAAGAGTCAATATATTGTTAAAATTAAACCTCATATGCAGCAACAAACTTGCACCCCTGACCTGCAAGTGGGAGTAAAAGGTTTTACTTCTGCCAGTATAAAAATGTAATGATTACAAAGTTTTCTAGGTTACTGATGAATTGACCTGTGCATCTCTATGCTACATATAGACCCTACTATTAATTGTGTATATATATATATATATATATATATATATGTACATATATACATATATATATATGTACATATATACACACACACACACATATATATAGAGGTATGTATATATATGCATATATATGGAGGATAAAGAATCACTGACACAATAAAATCAGAATTTCAGCTGTGATTGTAAAATTGTGGTATGTTTTCAACAGGAATACTGAGAGTTCATTTAAAACTTTTTCTATTGAGGTGTCCATTAAACTGATAAGTTTTTACAGAAGCTGCCATCTTAGAAGTCTCCTGTTGAGTGGGTGTCGGTGTTTGTAACAATAACGTTGTTTTCATAATATGTGATGGCAGATTAGCACGCTTCTCTGCAGTGTTGTTAACAGTTGTAATTAAGGAATAAACAGTAAAGGGTGTCAGTCCGATGACAATTTCATCTATAGTGTCACAATACAAAATGTCACAAAATATTAGAACTGTTATATAACTACAAAAATATCAAATTAGGCTTTCATCTTCCAAGCAGAGGGCTTAAAAAAAAAACCAAAAAAAACCAAACTGGCATAGAGACCATTGCAATTTTATACCTACTCAATTCTGTCACAAAGACAACTTGGTAATATTTTCTTCTGTAAGATCACAATTTGGTTCTCAGTCTGATTTAGAGGGAATGTGTATGGGTCTTAGAACTGTAGAGCTCACATTTAAAAAGGAAATAATTGGAAGCAGTTGAGCAGACAAGGGAAAAGCTATTAGACATGATGCCCAAGATGAAGGAATGGATGAGCGGTTAGTTGCTAACAAAGGCTAGGATTCAGCCTAGTCTTTGCCATGGGAAGGGAAATCACTTAAACCAAAATCTTGGCCCTTAAGTACTTTCTATGTGTGAATAATCTGGGTCTTTATCTCTTTCTACTCCGCCTCAACACTGGTACACAATGCAGATGCTGTCTCCTTGCCCTTTTTCACTTCCTGTGGAAGGGAAGCAAAGTGTGCAGATCGTGAAGGCACGGCAGCTGCATGGGTGAGGATTCTGTAGCTGCTGGAAAATGCACCTGCAAGCACCATTAGTGTCATTTCTGTGCTGCAGTTAACTACTCAGTGTGTTTCTGATTATTTGGGTTGGGGCAAAAAGATTAAGGTTAAAATGAAATTATCATTTTTCAAAGAAGGAAATCACTCTTTTTTTCCCCCTGCAGAGTAGTTTTAGAAACAATAGTTCAAGTACTATATAGGTAACTATAAAGGAGCATGTCCAGAAGCAGAAAAAAATCAAGAGAAACATTTCAAACAGGTATGTGTGTAGGTGACTGCTTTCAGAGACTGGGCCCTTCATCTTGGCCTGTAGTCTGATATAAATAAATTAATCACATCTGATGCAGAATAACCCAGCAGTTGGGGCAGGGAGGAGCACAGCAGGGCTGTGAGGTGCAGGAGCCTGTGCTTCCGGGTTTGGCACAGAGCTGGGGGCAAGCAGTGGCAGGGAACATAATTATATGGTGTCTCCTGTTATACTGGGATTTGTTGAGCACACAGTTTAATTTCCTATGCCTGAGCTAGCTTGCCACTTCTCTTTTGATAGATACAAATACAAGAAAGCAAATGTTAGTTATACTGAAGGGTATTTTAAAAAAAACAAACATCCCCCGGACTGATTGATGCTAATATGGCTTAATGTTGGCTTTAAATGTGATCTTGAATAAGTAATCTTCAAGTCAGGGCTGTAAATGTATTGATTCTATGTAGTTATACCCTATCTTATATATATAAACCCCCCCTCCATACATATATAACATTTTTATTATATATATATAAAAATTCATAATTTCTTACTGTCTTGGGTAAATGTGTTTGGGTTGGTTTTTTTTTTTTCACCTCAGAACATAACCTGTTACCCTGCATTCTTGACTTGCTGCTTGCCCTTTTCTGTTAAAAGATATTTATGCAGCAATTGCGGTGGTCCTAAGAGCCTGTTACTTCTTGTGCTTTCATGGTGGGTGGAGAAAGCAATTGAGAGAACAACAGTGAGGAAAACCAAAGGTTTTGCCTGCTCTTAAGTTAATCTTTGAGTATCTTACAAGAAGAAATAATTAATTATCCTTTTTTAGGTTTATGCAGAGATGAGTAACCACAGTACTAACCCAGGAGCACAGCCTGTTCACCCATCTTGTCACCTCTACCATCACTTTCTCAAGCTTTTTGCTTTCTCAGTTATTCTGGCTGTGGGGGCAGTAGCAGAAGGCATGTTAGTTTTCCCTAGGATAAGAAACTTCTTACTCTGCAGAATCTTTCTCAAGCCTATCAGTTTCACTTGAGAGTACACATTAAATAATAAGAGAGTTTAGATGCATGATATTTGACACTTACTCTGGTATCCTCTTGATTGTATTTATTCAGGGTTGTGTTTTCATAGATGTTGGGAGCTAGGCTGTAGGATGATCTTACGGTTCTTAATTTCTGTCCTTCACATAAGGTAGATCAGGGATGTAGATGCTCAGTTTTGAGTTTGTTGGTGCTGGAAAATAAAAAACAAGTTTGAAAATTATGTACTTTAAGAGGTTACATCTGAAAGAAAACAGTAGTTACTCCAAGATGGCAATTTTCCTAATATTTTAATAGTTGTGTTCAGATACAGTTTGACCTTCAGTATCACCCCAAATGCAAGCTGTTTTAACATATTTGTAATGCTAAGGTCTTTATCATGGTAATGTTCTGTTTGCTCAGTGATTATAATCCATGGATATATAGCTGAAATAAAGCTTTGATCCTGTAGTCTCGGCCTCTTGGGTTTCAGTGTTACATGTGTGTATGTGTTGGATGTAACTTAGTGCCTGCCGTAGCCAAGAGTGTGGAGGGTGGCTAGGCCAGTGATAAATGCTTGCTTAGGGAATGATCCTTATTTTCATCTGATGATGATCTGAAATCTTCATCTGCTGAATCAAGATTAGAATGTCAGAAGTTTGCTGCTGAAAAATCCAAGTGTGATGAATCCCAGATTGGTTATTTATATTCTTCCTATTGTTTCACAAGAACTGTAAACTAAATTACTTCAGATATGTGGTTACTAGAAAGATAGGGATAGAGATACTTAAACTCATGCAAAGGAAACAGGTGGGGGGAAAAAAACACCCAGTTCTTTAGTATATCCTCCTGCTGTGTAAAGCTCTTTGTCTTTGCCATAAATAGGGTGATTAAATTTGGGAGTTTGCTACTCTTTTTAATCACAGCTGAAACAGCTCATGAAAATGCCCTAAATTGTACCAGCTCTGTACCTAACCTTCCAGTTGTGTCTTTCAGTTATTTTTCATCCATTTGGTTTTAATGCAAATAGGTACAAGTATACTCTCTTCCCCCCGCTAAGTTTTATCAATAGGGATGGTGATCTTAAAAATAAATGTGTATTCTTTCTCCTTACTCTCTGTTGTATCACCTACTAGGGAGCCCTGATAGGCAACAAAATAATGTGAGACGGTATTTACATTACACTTTTGAAACAAATTCGAGCAGAGCCAGCTGCTGTAAGATTATTTTCCAAATATATTGCAGATTAATAAAAGGGAAATGTTGGTGTCCTTTAGGTAAATTACAGTCTCTCTGACTAATTACATAGCTTGAAACCACAGTAAATTATTAGCTGCTTCACAGCGGTGTTGGGAAAGGTAGTTCAGGTTTCAGACTTGTATTTCTTTACCCGTTTATTTTGTGCGTGGTCCCAATGGCGTCACTGGTGGGGCTTTAGCTGTTGCTCAGCCACAGCTCCGGTAGGACAATTCGCTGAGGGAACCGCAGCTCTGGCAGGCGCGGCTTAACCGCGCTTCTCCGGCAGCTCGCCTCTGCTCCAGGGCTTTTGCCGAGCCTGCCCGAGGCAAGAGCTGCTCCCGGCGAGGGGAAAGCCTGAGCCAGGCAGCTCTAGGAAAGAGAAAAAGGCGGGCGGGGAGGAAGAGCATTTTGCTGTCGTTCCGCAGTGTGAAGAGAGCGCGGGGCAGGTCCGGGTGGGCGGACGGGCTCCAGGACGTGTGGGGGCACTGAGAATGCGCGTCCTTGGGAGCGGTGGCTGAGGAAGGGACGAAGAGCATCTCTTCCACTTAACGGCGCCGGGATTCCCAGGGAAGCTCTGGTCAGCGGGTTTAGTTCTGTGGAAACGTTGGTGGTAATAACCGTAACAGTAGAAAATGTTTCCGTAAATCCGAAAGGTTTGTGTATGTGGACGGAACCGTCTCATCCCCCGTCATCTGTGAACGGTGTTTAGAGTGAGCACTGCAGCGCTTTACACTGTTTCTCGGACTTCTCTTTTTATTAAGTTTACGGCTACACTTGGCTTTTGCCTCTACAATCAGCTTCCTTTTGCTGGATTCATTCAGTGGTGTGATAATCCAATGTTGATAATATCTCAATTCATTAACATAATGAATCAGAAGGAAGAGGCTGATTATAAATCAGAAAGCTTCTATTTATGTGAAATGTCTTGGCAACTGGCAGCAGCGAGGAAGACAGTAGCAGGAGTATCAGACGGTTAGCGGGACTTTGGGAACGCGATTGCAGATCTTAGGTGCTCCCTGGACGATTTCAGTGCCTGAGCCCTTCAAATAACGATCTTGCCTATTGAAATGAAACAGCGGCGATTATTTGGGAATGTATTTGGCGGGAGACTGGAGAGTGCTCTGAAACCTCACTGACCAGTCAGGAAAGGCGAAGCCAGGTCCGAGAATAGGATCTGGCGGGTGCCCAGTCCCTGCTCCATCAGCTGGATGGCCCTGGGCCAGACCACTCTTCTATAAACGCAGAAGATGGCAAAGATGCAAATGTTTGTAGGAAAAGTAAAATGTTGTGGGGTTCAGAACTTTACAAGTAGACTACCTTTTTCTGTGCTCCGTGTCTGACAGCATTTTGTTCCCATCCCCGCTGGTGACAACAAGGCGTTTCCGTGACTAAACGTGATGTTAGTGGATTTAAAGCAGATTTTTACAAATTTTTAGAGCACCGGGGGCTTTCAGCGCCAGCACTGGGAGGCTGCTCATGCTCCCTCAGCTAAGGGGCGGGAGCGAGCCGAGTCGCCGCAGCTCTCAGTGCCCTGCTGCCCTGTGGCCCGGCCCGGCGCGCCTCGCGGGCTGAGCCTGGCCGCAGCCTCAACACCAGCCGGGGAAAGGAAGCCTGCCCCAAAACGGAACGCTCTACACCTACACCCCCACCACACCACCCCCCACCTCCCTGTTTTGGTGTTGGTTTGGTGGGTTTTTTTGTTTTATAAGCTGAGGGCATGTGCTGGCCTCACGTTTCGGGATTCATCAATTTAAGCAACTGCAAGAGACAAATGACATAACCGTGAATAACGTGAGCCTGCAGCTTGGACCTAGGCAGGGTTAGCAGTGGGGGTCGGCTAGGAGCGGAGTTAAAAGGTGGGGAAGGGTCTCTTGGAGAGTCAGGGAGATTGATAAAGGCGACCTGGTGAGAGCTTTCCCTCTCGTTACGTCTTTACCAAGGACCCTTGGTGATGGATGGTGTCAGGTGCTGGCGAGCACCTCGCTAAGCCTGCAGGAGGGCAGGATCGGCCACACCAGGTCTACCCGAGGCAGCGACAGGGTTGGTGGCCCTAGAGCAAGTGGGGAGGGTGTCAGTGAGTGGAGCGATAGGAGGTAAATGATTTGGGGCAAACCATGGTGTGAGGTCCACTCCCTGGAACCCTCGGGAGAAGAAGAGCCTGGGATGAGCGTGTCACCAAGCAGCCCCTCACCAACACTGCAGCCCCCCTCCCATCTCGGAGGGTGAGTGCCCGTCCCCGCCGTCGTGGCATGCTGCTCGCCCCCTCTGACCCACAGCCCCAAGGCCTACCTGCCCCATCGCTGTCCCGTTCACATGCGGCGGCTCCTGAGTCAAACGCGGCCGGGGAGCCGGTAGCCTCGTCGTGGCCGCTGGCCGAAGGGCGGGACCGGCGGCGGGACCGGCCGTGTCGCCTTCCCCTCGATTGCGGGAACAGCTGCTCTCCGCGGAGCTCGGGCGCGGGTGGAAGCACAGCCCCGGGGCTCCAGGGGGCGTCCGAGATCCAAATCTGAAGGGGTAGAGGGTGCCTGAGAAAAGCGGTGGAGAGGGAAAGAGGTGTTAGGGAGTGGGCATGGGCCGCCCCGTCGGGCACTTTAGAAGGGCCAGAGGGGCTGGGAGGTGGAAGGGGCGAGACCCAAGAACAGAAATGCCCCCATCCCATCCCTGGGCCCGTGAAACGCTTCCGCGGAGGAACCCTCGTGGGTGACACGCAGGAGCGGGCTGGCACACTCGAGGCTCGGCGGGTTCGCTTAAAATTAATGCAAATACTTGCGTAAAACAGGTCAAAGTGGGAAAAGGGCATTCGTCCTGCGGGCACCTGGGCATCCGCGGGGACCGGGTGGGTTGGGGAAGGCATGTGTCAATTTAGTCGTGGTGTTGACTTAAGCGAAAGTGCTAAGCCATTCCTAAACCCAAGTCAATACAGACTTAAGCCAAAATTGTTATTAACGAGCTCTAATCTGATTTAAGAGCCTCCAGGCGAGCCGCGTCTACACGACGGGGCAGCGGAAGGGGTCAACGCAGGTGGGTGACTGCAGCCCCGGGGCTGGGGGAGAAGGCGCGTTTCAGGGCGGCCCTGCCTCCTGGGGAGAGCCGGGCCACTGTGATTTGGGCTTGCCGGTGATCTACCTCTGCGGGATGACCTCTTAAACTGTACCCAGCTCGACTGGCGTGGGATGCCCTTTCCCGAGAGTCGGAGTGGGGTGAAATAGGGCTGTGCAAACGCCTCCGGGTCGGGGGTGGCTGCAGCGGGGCTGCTGGGCCCCCTCGACCGTGCCCAGAACGGGGGTGGTGCTGGGGTCCGGCAGCTCCACTGGCTTGAGAGCGGGACATGCCAACGAAGTATTTTTTCCCCGTCCCAATGGGGCAGTTGAGCGCTCCACTCCACCCCCCAGTGGGGGCCTTTCTTTTCTTCCCCACCAGCTTTGAGCAGCCCTGTTTCAGATTGGCCTTTTTATGTTTGATATAAAGAATAGTTGTTGGCCAATTCCATCTTTTCATCGCTGCTCTCCAGGCCCGGGTCCAAGCGGCTTGTCAGATGCTCATTAACTCCCCCTTTGGCTCTTTCCAGTGTGTCTCCTAAGCTCATTGTGCCAAGAACTAGCGCTTCTTTCTCTTTACACGGCTCCCTTTCTCTGCTCCATCAGGGAGACAAATTACTTTCCAAAAGGGATCGCCAGGGATGGTTTAATGAGAATTTCTCTAGGGCTGGCCGTGGAAATCAATGTAGTTAACATTCGGTGCACTTAATTGGACTTTTCTCTTCTGCCTCCTTCAAAAAAACTCTGAAGCTATCCTGTTAATCTCTCATTTGTAATCAATTGTGTTGACTAAACAAAAGTCTAGGTCGTCCTTTCTTCCTGTCCCAGACAATCCTTTGTTGCCTCTAAATGCCTCATTCTTGAGTGCTCCTGGTCGTGTAGATGGGTCCGATTGTTGACAGTTCATTATTGCGCTTTTGTCCATTTAATCTCCCTCGCTGTGTTTTGCATGTGCATGCCTTAATGAGCTCCGTTGGCAATTAACATGTTTCTAGCAGCAAACTGGTTGCTCAGACGTTTGGAGAGCGGAGTGCAGGGAAAAGGGCAACGCAGCTGCCTTTAGGTTGTTCGCTTCCCGGTGCCCGGCGCGCTGCCGGGACCCGGCGGGACGCACCTGGGTACCGCTTGCTCCGGGAACCGCCGAGCTGGGCCGAGCGGGCCGAGAGGGGAAGCCCGGAGATGCTGGCACGTTTCTCTCTGCGCGGAGGCACCTCTAACCCCCCCGAGGCACCGGCACCGCTCAATCTGTTGTGTGCGCGGCTGCGGCGCCGGGAGAGTTGTTTGGTTTCTTTTTTTCTTTTTTTTTTTTTTTTTTTTTTTTTTGTGCGTTTTTTTTTTTTTTTAATGCGGGTTTTGTGTTATTATTGAGGCTTGCTGGCAAGAGTGCCAAAGTGTGAGCAGTCGTGGACAGCAGAAACATCTTGTGAGGGAGAAGATAATTGGAGTCTCTGGCGTGTGTGTGTCTGACAGACCCGCCCCTCCCCCGCGATCTGCGGCTTGTGTGTGCCGGGATCCGGGG